>SDVV010032251.1:0-11450 GCA_016164225.1 Gammarus roeselii
TATATATACTGACGCAGGTAAGAGTGTGTGCGTGATGGGCGCAGGTACGATCAAATGAATGTAATGATATAGTTACAAAACTCTGAGGACGGGAGTGTAAATCTAGACGTCGGTGCGAATGTCTGGAGACAAGACGAGAGGGCGGGAACACAGACTTTAGACAGGCAATAAAGCATAGATGCTAAACATATACGGTCGCCAGGCAGCCAAAGGTAGCCGCCGTTGATAATATGAACAAATAATAGCATCCAGATAATTATATATTTCTCGACATTGTTTAATGTTTGTTGAATACGTACGTTATATGAAGAATAACAACACCTCTACAACATATTTGTACAGATCTAATAATAAAAAATAATAACATCGATAGCTGAAGAATTCGAATGTGTTTTTAATCACGAAAAATAGTAGTTCAACAACATATGTCATATCTCGTGATAATAAGGATTGAACATTTTTTCCCCATGCACGTCACTCAGAGACAATGTTTAACACCATGAATCGATTTTTTACCATGTAAATCTGTATGTTTTGAGAATAATTGTACATGCCTTACATATTTTAGATAAAATTAATATAATTAAAAAGTTATGATTTAAATCAACACAGTTTTTCAGAGTTTCAGAGCCGGGCGACTCACATGAAAAAGGCGGATGAGACTCATATTTTTCGTTCCTAACATGGTAGTCATTTGAGCCGCATTAAACAAGTCTCGTTTCAACCTAATTATAATTGGTCTAGACGAGATTTGTCACTACACATGTTGTTGGCAATATTTTAGGAGTGCTTCAATTTTGCATGTAAATGTACATACTAAAGATAGGTACGAAAGTGCTGATAATTTGTATTATAATGTTTGAAAATGCATCCGCAAGCTGTTGAATTTTTTATGGGTGACTGTTTAGGTTGTATGTAATCATCATGATATGCGTAGCATTGCCATTTTAGCTTTGTTTTCGCTTCTTTCTTTTATGAAACATGGCAAAAAAAGCAGAGTTTTAATGATTGTTTAGTTTTAACTTAAAAAACATACTCCATAAGAGACCGAATAAACAGACGGATGGACAAGCAATGGTGGAACATGATCACATAAAAATATGTTCATTGAGGAATAACAATACTTTTTTCTATAGCCAAGCGAACGAATATGTGTCATGGTAAGTTCTTAAAGCTGAGTTCATAGTATACCAAACCAGTGCATCATATCAAGCAAAACAAATAAACAAGATTAAACAAATTACAACACTACATTAAAAAATAGCTATCACGGTTACACCATTACTTGACAAATATCGGTGCCGCCGCTCTTCTTTTAGATTAGTATTCTGCCTCTTCCAGTCCGTCGATGACCGAGTGAGGGCCTCGTGACCAAGGGATATGTCGGTGTCATTGTAGTACATGTTCACCTCCACATCACCTCCCACGGCTCTTAATACCCTACCATTTGCAACGTCGTTCCGTCGTTCAACAACTCGACGTAGCGATCAGTAATTTATAACAGCAACGCATATACTTGTGTTTATTACTATAACTCATATACACTGGGGTTAGTACTCCTACACATACACCCTGCGTAATACTCCTACACATACACCCCGCGTAATACTCTTGCACATATACACTGGGGTTAGTACTCCTACACATACACCCTGCGTAATACTCCTGCACATATACACTGATTATATTACTCCTACTCATTAACAATGCTTATTGATTGTAATCATGTGCCTAGAGTTTATTACTCATACTTATATACATCACATTAAGTTTCCCTACTTATATGTACTTGGCTCATTACTCCAACACATTTATACTGCCTATAATATTGATACTAATTTACAATGTGTTTACTGCTCGTACTCGAGCACACAGCCTCGCTCATACTGTGTGACTTAATCGCACTCATACACAGTGTGCTTATTACTCGTACTCATGGACACTGTGTATTACTCTTACTCATATACAATGTGTTTATTACTCGTACTCATGGACACTGTTTCTTACTCGTACTCAATCACAGTGTTCCATTCCAAGCACTAGGCTTAAATTCTTGTAAGGTTAGGACTCTTATACAATAGAAGAGCGTAAATGGTAAGTGGTGTAATTGCATAGGAATGTTCAACAATATAGACCACTCTCCATAGTCTTACAGCTTTCGCAAATAAAACGTTCGACTATTGGGGTTTAGAGTCGATAATTTTTAATTTCAAACTTACCTCAATACTTCGCTATGTTAGTCTCATTGGGCAAAACCTTCTATCCTAATTGTTTTTTACTTTCAGATACTTTTCCGTTTCGAAGTGTGATGAAATCCAATATTTCATCAATTTGTTCAGGAGGCACATCACACACAAATGATGTACAAATTTAGTTTACTTCAATCCTGGTGATACTATTCCAATATTGTTAGCAATTCATGATCAATGATATATAAGGCACACCTCACCGTCGAAAAAGTGTCTTGTTTGGCAACTAGCTGTGTCGTGTTTGCTAACTTTAAAGGCATAGTGTTTGTCTACTAATAGATTCGTATTGACGACCAGCTGTGTCGTGTTTGTCAACTTTATCGGTATCGTGTTTGGGAACTAGCTGTGTTGTGTTTGGCAACCAGCTGTGTCGTGTTTGTCAACAAGCGGTGTCGTGTTTGGCAAAATATCTGTGACGTGTTGGGCAGCTAGTGGTGTCGTGTTGGTCGACTTTTGCAGCGTCGTGTTTTTCAGCTAGCTGTGTCGTGTTTGTCAACTAGCGGTGTCGTGTTTATTAAATTTAGCGGTGTCGTGTTTGTCAATTTATTTATTGCTTGTGAACATATAAACGCACATTTGTTATCGTTACACAATAAACATGAAGATTACCATACCGCTTTAACACGTACCAGTTATGTTTATAGAGCAAAAAGATTTACTGTTTATATATTAAAAATTCATCCGGGCTCCATCCTCGCTTTGGACTGCACGCACTTTAAGCAATTAAAGCTCATGCTCGTCTGACACTCGCTTTCAAACAAACACGATGCATTGTTGTAAATATCGAACAAAAATGATATCATCCAATAATTGTGAATGGTGACAGCGTCGGTATGATGGGAACCTGTAAAGATGATATGACATTCATTTGAGTTCAGAATATATTTTTTTTTTCCTGATGATGCTTTCCACTGCTTCCATTCGTAGACCATCATTAATTGTTTTTCCTATCGATGTTCCTCAAGATAAGTTTTACCTGCTCTACTGCAAAAAGCAAGCCAGGGTCGATCTAACCTCCGAAATTCATATATTCGTATGGCGTAATATCAGTGAAAGGCAAACAACATATTAATCATCTGAGCTTCCGTGCCGAGGAGAACTTGAGGGCGAGGATGGGAATTTCCACTGTAAATGTTATTACCCCCGATGATAGGGCACTGTAAACGTTATTACCCCAGATGATACGGTACTGTAAACGTTATTACCCCTGATGATAGGGCACTGCAAACGTTATTACCCCCGATGATAGGGCACTGTAAACGTTATTACCCCAGATGATAGGGTACTGTAAATGATATTACCCCTGATGATTGGGCACTGTAAACGTTATTACCCCCGATGATATGGCACTGTAAACGTTATTTCCCCCGATGATAGGGCACTGTAAACGTTATTACTCCCGATGATAGGGCACTGTAAACGTTAAAACCCCCGATGATAGGGCACTGTAAACGTTATTACTCACGATGATAGGGCACTGTAAATGCCTCACCCAATATGACAGGGCGCTGCAAGCGTTATTACCACTAATGAGAGGGCACTGTAAACGCCTTACTCCATATGACAGTGCATTATAAACGTTATTACCACCGAGGACAGGGCACTGTGAACGTCTCACATCATGTGACAGGGCACTGTAAACGTTATTACCCCAGATGATAGGGCACTGTAAACGTCTTACCCCATATGACAGGGTACTGTAAACGTTATTACCACAGATGATAGGGCACTGTAAACGTCTTACCCCATATGACAGGGCACTGTAAACGTTATTACCCCAGATGATAGGGCACTGTGGACGTCTTACCCCATATGACAGGGCACTGAAACGGTATTACCCCCGATGATAGGGCACTGTAAACGTTATTACCCCCGATGATAGGGCACTGTAAACGTCTTACCCCATATGACAGGGCACGGAAACGTTATTACCCCCGATGATAGGGCACTGTAAACGTTATTACCCCCGATAATAGAGCACTGTAAACGTTATTACCCCCGATGATAGGGCACTGTAAACGTCATTATACAGGATTACCGGGCACTGTAAACGTCATTATACAGGATTACCGGGTACGGTAAATTTAATTGCCGCAGATTATAGGGCAATATACTGTGGTAACATCATTACCATAGTGGATAGAACACTATAATCGTCATTGACCCAGTGGATAGAGCACTATAGTCGTCATTGCCCCAGTGGATAGAGCACTATAACCGTCATTGCCCCAGTGGATAGAGCACTATAACCGTCATTGCCCCAGTGGATAGAGCACTATAATCGTCATTGCCCCAGTGGATAGAGCACTATAATCGTCATTGTCCCAGTGGATAGAGCACTATAACCGTCATTGCCCCAGTGGATAGAACACTATAACCGTCATTGCCCCAGTGGATAGAGCACTATAACCATCATTGCCCCAGTGGATAGAACACTATAACCGTCATTGCCCCAGTAGATAGAGCACTATAACCGTCATTGCCCCAGTGGATAGAGCACTATAACCGTCATTGCCCCAGTAGATAGAGCACTATAACCGTCATTGCCCCAGTGGATAGAACACTATAACCGTCATTGCCCCAGTGGATAGAACACTATAACCGTCATTGCCCGAGTGGATAGAGCACTGTAAACGTCATCACCAAGTCAGATACGGCACTGTTAAGCGTCATTACTCCAGATGATAGGGCACTGTAGACGACGTTGTCCTTGATGATTTGACGCCGTAAACGTCTGTGCCTAATAAGGCACTCCTATAGCTGCAATCTTTTGGTCGATTATTTTACGGTTATGTGCGGGTGGATTATATTTTATTAAACAGCGAAGAAACGAAGGTGAACTACACAGTAATAATATTAGCTGATGATCCCGATTAGGGGTAGAGAAATGTCCTAATTAATGTAAACAATATCAGCCCATCACCATCATCATTATCACCATAACCAATAGTAACAGAAGCTCAAAAGCATCATCAGCATCATCAACACCATCATCATCATCATCGCCATCACCATCCTCATCATAATCATCATCACGCAGCAGCTAGCAGCAGCTGCCCCAGAGGAATAGAAGCTCCGTCTTCAGCTGGCCTGGTCACTCCTCCACCTCGACTTTAATTCCTAAGGCAAACATGTTCGGCGATAAGAGGCGGCCAGTCGACCATAAGTCTGCTTCCACCAGAGGCGGCGGCCGCAGGAAAGACGGTGATGCTCGCCCCCAGAGAGAAGGCGCCATTCATTCGTTGATAAGAGGCTTAAAAAAACAAAGTAAATACTCGGCGTCGATAATTAGGCTCAGGGAAGAGGCGCTCAAGCAAGCAGCGGAGCAAGGAGAGGATGGGCGAGGTTGCAGCTATCCTCAAGAAATCTCCTCATGTGCAGTGCTTATGAAGAAACAGGTCAATGAATATATGAAAGAGAGTGTAGCCATTTGGCCTATGATTGCTTAGGCGAGTATCTACTGCATTCATTTGATATTCACGTACGTGGCCAATACTTTCGTTAACAATATGTACAATTTTTGTCCTATACATTTTCACTCGCTCAATGATGTTTTTCCAACTCTGATCCCGTTGCTCCGTTGGCCTTGTACAGAAATATATTTTTTTTAAGAAGATTTTTTTTGGTTTTATATCAAATTCACAACATGAATATGTTGATTTTATTATAACTCTTTTATTGGATGGAATGCAGTGATTAAAGTATCAATACACAAAAGTTGGAACACTGTTTGCAGCTTGGTACCATGATCTAAATATTACCCCATCACTCTTGTCTGTGTAAGAGTGATGGCATAATATATCGTAAGTCGAGGGTGAAAAGTTACTTGGCATCATAGCATCAATTTGGGTTTAAGAATCGTGTTTAGTTATTGGGTGAGTGTGGATATAAATTTGTATCACTGTTAATGGACTGCATAGTGGACGTCTCGATCCTCCTTCTTCAATCAGGATATCAACTCCGCAACCTGGCCCATCTCCTTAACCGAAGTGTTATCTGTGAGGATCAACTGGGTGGTTCAACCGTGATTACCTGTTGTTAGCTCAGTTTTGTCTGAATATTGACTTTCTCCGTTAACGCAAGTTATCGAATATGCCGGTATTTGGAGGCGCGTAAAGCCACGTCGATCACCAAGAGGGTGGGGTTCCCTCAATTGACCCTCCGTCATCCTCTATTACACGAGTACGGACGGCATAATATCATGTATTTGTCAAGTTAATGGCTTCACTGAAATGATTTCCCTAATTTATTTTAGTATTTATAAATACATTGCTGTAATTTCATTGAAAAGTTTTGAGGTTATTTTGCTATGATCTGAGCTGGGCGGAAGGTCTACTGGGGCCCTGAGTCAGATACACCCTTTCGATGCAGATCTCTACAAGCGGGATACTGGGCACTGACCTTTGAACCGTAAGATTTTTAAGGTTCAACCCTAGCTAAACTTTTTGAAACGTAGATATGTGCAATGGTTCCGTGGAGTTAGGAGGACATTAATGTTGGCGTTGACATGTAGATGTGTGCGACGGTTCAGTGGAGTTAGGAGGACATTAATGTTGGCGTTGACATGTAGATACAGTATGTGCGACGGTTCCGTGGAGTTAGGACTACATTAATGTTGGCGTTTACATGTTGATTTGTGCGACGGTTCCGTGGAGTTAGGAGGACATTAATGTTGGCGTTGACATGACGCACGGTTTTTATAAGCGAGTTGAATTAGGATATAAGGGATGATATTTTTTTTAGTTACCTAGAAGTATTCTTCTCTAATTAGTCGCCTTCTTCTCGATTTGACTTGCTTGGGTCATCTGCTCCGTGCATCCCCAGGGATTTCCATGTCCGCCTTCTAAGTATCCTTTATCCCTCCCTCGAGTTTTCCTGCTGCAAGCACCAAACTTCCACGTCAATAACACCAACAGTAATGACTGCAAAAACATTTACTGCAACTAGAATCTGGAGCAATACAAAAGTGTAAAGAAAAATATTGGACGACTAGCCACGACCGGACTGGCGGAGCAGTAGCCTGGCCCCGACCAGACTGGCATAGCAGTAGCCAGGCCCCGACCAGACTGGCATAGCAGAAGCCTGGCCACGACCAGACTGGCATAGCAGTAGCCTGGCCCCGACCGGACTGGCATAGCAGTAGCCTGGCCCCGACCGGACTGGCATAGCAGTAGCCTGGCTTAAGCTTGCACTCTCACAACAAATCAAGCAGCCGCATGGGTTGGTTCTACAATAAGCCACGTCCTGTAGCCCCGGAAGCTCATAAGGACACTATTCATTAAAAGTGATTTCTTTTGAGTCAATCAACATCGAGATCTGTCCGAGCAATGCCGCTCGGGTCAGAGCAGGAAATGGTTATGGCAGAGCTTATGAACCATAACCATTTGAGTGACGTTGGACATGGACGAATAACAACTACAAGAAGCTTATCCAACAAAGGAAATCCTTTGTATTTTACCATTCAGGAAGTTTGTACAAGGTAATAACTTCATCGAGGTCTGAATCGATATTGGGCGGAAACCCAATGGACTGTAAGGTCCTTCGTGGTTGATTTTGCTTTATAATTCCTCGATGTTCCCTTTTCAACTCAATGCTTGCGTACCAGCTTAGTCATCAAAATTTTCACCGTCCAAATATATTGCATTTTTACTTACTTTCAAAATAAAATTTGTCCCTTATCTGCTTCATCATATCTTTGCACATGCGGGAATGTCACATTTCATTTTCTGTCGGCACTTGAATATGTGACAAAGTTTTTGCCCTAAGAAACAGTTGAGATAGAGAGTCATTATTGTTTTAGCTACTCTAAGCTATTGAGGTAGCAAATGACTATCAGTAAAAACTTTTTTAATCTTCACTATTATCTATGTTAGAAAAAATATCTTTAAAAATGTCAGTTTGTTGTATAGACAGTCGGTATAAAAACATGTTGAAACGTGAATATATGATATCACTATTACGAATTGCTTCAATATCTGATCGAAATTCTGGTCGGCATTTCAATAAATCGAAAATAAATGAGAACTCGCTCCTTAATCTTTTTAGCGACGATTTCTATAATTACAAGAAACGACTTTCATCATTTATTGAAATGGTAAATAGAGCTGTTATTTGAAATAAGTAATTTACATTCAAACATGAAGTCGGTTATTTACTGGCTGCCCGTAACAGGAGCTGAGAGAAAATGTCTTTTATCTTTTCAACAGTTGCGGTAAGCGTCGATGGTGCGACCATACGCGGCGATCGGGCATCAGGTACTGTCGTGCAAAGAATGAGCTGGTACAATCTTGGCCACGTCTCCTCGAGATGCAGGTTTTCCGTAATTATAACGTTTAGAAATTAATATCGGAGAGAATTGTACAAGTTGTTAATTAATACATAAATTAAATGACATGACTGAGATACACATATAATGACGTCTCTGTCATTAATGTGAAGTTCTTGAAATGTTCGCACATTTGTTACCAAACTACACACCATCGGTAGCGCTCTTACATATTTTTGAACACTCGTGCGTCTCATACTGAATATTGTATGTATTGTGGCAACTTCGTTGATCTTATATTCTCTCTATGTGTCAGTTATACGCATGCATCGAAATGTCTAGTTTTGCTCTTGTATGGTGTCGGTGCTTGGTATGGTTGTAACGTTAATTGGAATCAACATTTCTACCCTACAATTATAAACAGAACACGACTATACAAATAAGCAACAAAAGTGGCTATGCAGATGCATTTGTTTTGCATATTAAGGTTAAAAAGGTATAAATCCCCTAATGGCATTTTATTTCTGTTCCTACATAACACACGAACTGTTTTGAGAATGTTCGTTAAGAGGAAGTTTGTTCAAGTGAACGCTTGAAAGTTAATCTACGGGGAAAGAATTGAGATTTCACTAACTTAAAAAATAATTTTGTCTCCTCCAGAGCAAAACGGTAAGCAATATAATTTATTTTTGCTTGAATATTTGCTTCTGTAAGGAGCAAAAATCATTATAAATTTAGCCGAGCTAAGAATAGGTTTGAGTAAAAAGCAGACAGGAAGATGGAATTGCATGACGCTTGGAGTTATTTTGTTCGCATAAAAAAAATGTTTCAGATTCTAATTTAAGTTCACCGACATAACGGAAACAATGTAGAGTGACACCCATGATGATCCTTCTGAATATCTCTGGATTATATAGAGTAACTCTCATGATGATTCTTTTAAATATCTGTGGATTAATATGGAAGTTCTGATCCCCGTAATGCAAGAGCTACGGAAAAAATACGTGTATGCGTGAGCTTGCGTTTTGTAATTATTTTTGGAAACAAAATGTATCATTTTCTAAGTCACTAAGTATGAAATTAGCTTTTTATCGAAATGTCGGTCTTTTTGTTGTTAAAGTTACCGAAAAGGATATTTTTTTATAGTTATTATGTTACAACCAGCAATCGTTGTTATTTTCGATTATGATTCACTATTTTGTTTTTTCATACAACAGAAACTGGTAATAAACTACCAATGATAATCCAAGACTAATTATCATTTAATTAAAACTAAGCACTTGATTTGTTTTGATGATCAGCTGGTGTGTGTGTGTGTGTGTGTGTATATATGTGTGTGTGTGTGTGTGTGTGTATTTATGCACATTTTGATCGGAAAATGTATGCAGAAATAACTTATCCGAACAAGTTATTAAAGGTAACGTATCCTTCACCGTATTCCTTCCACTGGCAGACCAATGGCACTCTTCTTCCCCAGGAAGGGCCCAGGGCCCATGGTGTCAAATTTGTGACTCGAAGATCGTTAGTTCCTTCAATAAGATGTCACCTAACCGCACGAGTTTTGCATGACAAGGCCTGTCAAGCCGAAATTCAAACCCTGGGTCGGGAACATGAAGTGTATACATAACGATGCCCAAAAGAAACATAGGTGTCCCTCTCAGGTGGGAATTCTCCTTCATGTCAAGCAGGTGATGGTAACTGTAGGGATGCTTACGCATCATTCACGAGGATGAAAGTGAATGATCGGAGAGTGTAAGAGAGATTACAACAGGATTCATTCGTTTGAGTTAGGACTGCGACTGTCTGCGGCTGTCTCGGCCTGCTCGCCGTCTTCTATGAGCGTTACAGGGGAGACTGGCCTAATTAGCGCCTCAGTGCCGGCTACAGTTACACCAGCTGTCAGATGGTGCTCCTGATACGGCTAAACACCGCCGTCGCCACTGCCAAGCAGGCCAATAAGCCAGGCATAATTAGGGGCGGAGTGCGTAAATAAGGACCTTTCCTTGGAGGTGATAACAATTTTAGGAGTATTTTATTTAGGAGGAAATAGTTTAAAGGTGATTTGTTTGAGGTATCAGGATGCTTTTTGTGCACTATGAACAGAATGAGAAGGAGTTATTTAAACTCAAATTGGAAATAAAAGTCTTTAGTACGCACAGAGATCGAGCTTATAATAATTTACAATCACTTTTAATTGTGTGTGGAAACTTATAAAATGTGGATTAGTTCCGTTTTCGAAGTCATTGTTGAGCAATCAATTCAGATTTGTTTCTGTTCGAATAGAACAGTTATTTTTAATAACATACGTCAGTAATAATACTGATATTAATATCAAACGCACATAATTACTTATTTCGTTTAGAAGTTGACGGAACATAAATTATTTCAAGAAATCCGTCACTAAAGATATTTTAGCAAGCTTTACTTCAAGATATAAATATCTGAAAGTCTTGCAATGTTGCTGTTGGTAAAATTGTTCGCCATCCATTCGTTGGAATATGCTGCAGTGCGAGTGCTATTACCATGATGATGCTGCAGTGCGAGTGCTATTACCATGATGATGCTGCAGCGCGAGTGCTATTATCATGATGATGCTGCGGTGCGAGTGCTATTACCATGATGATGCTGCAGTGCGAGTGCTATTACCATGATGATGCTGCAGCGCGAGTGCTATTACCATGATGATGCTGCAGTGCGAGTGCTATTACCATGATGATGCTGCAGTGCGAGTGCTATTATCATGAAGATGCTGCAGTGCGAGTGCTATTACCCTGATGATGCTGCAGCGCGAGTGCTATTACCATGATGATGCTGCAGTGCGAGTGCTATTACCATGAAGATGCTGCAGTGCGAGTGCTATTACCATGATGATGCTGCAGTGCGAGTGCTATTACCATGAAGATGCTGCAGTGCGAGTGCTATTACCATGATGATGC
>SDVV010032252.1:0-11450 GCA_016164225.1 Gammarus roeselii
CAGAAAGGTTACCTCAATAAGGCCCTTGGGGTTCACTTCACTGAGGCTGTCGAGGGGCTAGCCTCACAATAACTGTCGAAAGGCATCCCACACCAAGATCGCCGGGAGGCTCAGCTAACTAAGGATGCCTGGGGCTCACCACACTAACGTCGCCGGTAGAGTTACTTGACTAATGCTATCATGAGGCTCACATCACAAAGAATGAAGTGAGGCTCACCGCATTAGGGTTCTAGGAAGGCTCACCTAACTAAGGCTGTTTTGGCTATCACCTCACTGAGCCTGTCAAAGCTCATCCCACTATACTGTCTAGGGCTCACCTCACTATACTGTCTAGGGCTCATCCCACTATACTGTCTAGGGCTCACCTCACTATGCTGTCGTTGGGTTCGTCTCAGTACGACTGTCGGGTGGCTAACCAAAGGTAGGCTTTCGTCGAGACGTTCATTTCACTGAGGCTGTCGGGGGTTCGTCTCACTATGCTGTCGACGGCTCACCTCCCTAAGGCTTGTGGGAGGCTCACCTCAATATATTGTCAAGGGCCCATCTCACTAAACATGGGGGGGGAGGCTCATCTCAATAAGGTTGTCAGGAGGCTCACCTCACTAAGATTGTTGAGGGGTTTAATCCATTATGGCTCTCGGTGGGCTCGTCTCAATAAGGCTGTCGAGGGGCTAACTTCACTAGGGCTGTTGTGGGTCTCACCTCACAATGGCTGTCGGGAGGTCCACCTTACTATACTGTCGAAGGCTTACCTCGCTATGCTGTCGTTGGGATTGCCTCATTAAGGCTGTCGATTGGCTCACTTCTCGAAGGCTGTCGGGAGGCTCTCATCACTATTGATGTCGTTTGACTCACCTCACTAATTGTTTTGGGAGGTTTACCTAATAAAGCAGTCGAGGGATCACCTCACCAAGGCTTTCGGGATGCTCTCTTCAATAAGACAGTCAGCGGGCTCACCTCACTGAAGCTGTTGTGAGTCAGCTCAATCAGACTGTAGACGTGGTTATCATACTATGCTGTCGAGGGCTCACCTCACTCTGCTGTCGTGGGGTTCGCCTCACTAAGACCGTCGGTTAGCGTACCACACTAAGCATTTAGGAAGCGAACTTCACCGAGGCTGACGAGGGGCTCGTCACGCTATGCTGTCAAGGGCTCACCACCCGAAGACCTGCGAGAGGCTCACCTCAACATGTTAACAAGGAATGTACACACAAAAGCTGTCTGGGGCTCACCCATGCAATGTTGTCAGGAGGCTCCACTCACTAAGGCTGTCGTGGGCATACCTCATTCAGGCTGTCGGAGGATCACCGCAATAAGGCTGTCGGTGGAGCTCATCTTATTATGCTGTCGAGGGCTCACCTCACTATGTTCTCGTGGGGCTTGGCTCAATAAGGCGGTCGGGTGGCTCACCTCACTAATGCTGTCGTGAGTTTCACCTCTCAAAGGCTGTCTGGAGGCTCACCTTACTATGCTGTCGTGAGGCTCGCATCACTAACTTACTATGAAGACTTCACTATGCTGTTGAGGGCTCACCAAGCCCTCACCGGCTTTCATAACTACGGTTGGTGAGGGCTTACCTCACTACGGACGTTGGAAGGCTCACATTACTAGGCTGTCAAAACCTCACCTCATGAAGGCTGTCGGTGGGCTCACCTCATGTAGGCTGTCGGCGGGCTCACTTCATTTAAACTGACCGGGTACGCACCCCACGAAAGCTGTCTAGGGCTCTCTTCACTAGAGCTGTCGGCAGCTTCTCATCACTAAGGTTATCGGGATGATCACCTCTTCAAGGCTGTCGAAGGCTAACCTCGCTTGGGGTTTCCGGAGGCTCATATCACTAAAGCTGACGGGGGCTCACCTCACTAGGGTTGTTCTCGATCTCACCTCACTAAGGCTATGCACTCGGCTGCATAGCTCTAGTGAGGTGACCTAGTGAGGTGAGCCCCCGTCAGCTTTAGTGATATGAGCCTCCGGAAACCCCAAGCGAGGTTAGCCTTCGACAGCCTTGAAGAGGTGATCATCCCGATAACCTTAGTGATGTGAGGCTCCTCACTAAGGCTATGCAGTCGAAGGCATAGCCTTAGTGAGGTGATGCATGGTAAGGTTGGCTCTCGACACTGTGCTGTCGAGAGCCAACCTTACATGTTGTCGGGGGTTATCCACATTGTGGTTGTCGTATGGCTAACCAAACTAAGGCTGTAGGGACACTCCTTTCTCTAAGGTTGGCAGGAGGCTCGCCTCGTTAAAACTATCGTGAGTTTCCCCTCACTAAGGCTGACTGAGGACAGCAATACAATGCTGTCGAGGGCTCATCTCGCTATGCTGTCGTAAGGCTCACCTGATCAAGGCTGCCGGGTGGCTCACTTCACTGTGTCTTTCAACAGGCTCACATCACAAATACACTCTGAAGGCTCACCAGACTATTCTGTCAAGGACTCACCTCTATACTACTGTCGGGCGGCTCATCTCACTGTGCTGCCAAGAGCACGCCTCATAAAGATTGTTGTGGGTCTCACCTCACCACGGCTGTCGGAGGGTTCATCACAATAACACTGTCGGATGGATCTCATCACTTAGGCTGTCAGCTGGTGAACTTCAATGTGACAGTCGGGTCATCTCACTGAGGCTTTCTTGGGCTCAACTCACTATGCTGTCGAGGACTCTCCTTACAATGCTGTCGTTTTGGAGGCATGCTACCTCACTTAGGCGGTCCGAGGATCAACTCACTTAGGCAGAAGATGGGGTCGACTTAATAAGGTTGTCAGCTGGCGTGGGTCACACCTCGCATAAGCTGTCGACTCTATGTTGACGAGGATTTCCCTTAGTACTCTAATGGGGAAGTCGCCCCACTAAGGCTGTCTGTTGGCTTTCCTCACTAAGGCACTTGGGAGACGTACCTCACTAGGGCAGTCAAGGCTCCAATCAATAATATCAAGCGCTCACCGCACTGAGGCTGCCGGGAGGCTCACCTCACTATGCATTCAATGAGTCACCTCACTATGTTTTCATGGGGCTTGACTCACTAAGGTTTTCGGGAGGCTCTCCTTACTAATGTTGTCGGGGAGCTCACCTCACTATGATGTCGAGAGCCTACCTCACTAAGGCTGTCAGGCGATCACCTCAATACGCTGTCGATAAATCACCCCACCAAGGCTGTCGTGAGGCTTTCCTCACAAGTTTGTCAGGAAACTCACCTCACTAAAGCAGTGGGGAGGCTCATCTCAGCAAAACTGTCGGAAGGCTTACTCCAATAAGTTTGTCGGCAGGCTCACCTCAGTAAGGTCGACTGGTTCTCCCCTATCTGAGGCTGATGACGGCTCAGGAAGGCTGCTGGGCTCACCTCTCAAAGGTCGTCGGGAGGTTCACCTCCCTAAGGCTGTCGGTGGATGTACCTCACTGAGGCTATCGGGAGGCTAACCTAACTAGGGCTGTAGGAGGTTCACCTTCACAAAGGCTGTCGGGGTCTTACCTCACTTCGACCGTCCGGTTGAGGCTGTTGAGGGGCGCACATTACTGGGCTACCGGGGAGCTAACTTCAAGAAGGCCATCGGGATACTCACCTCACTATGCTGTTGAAGTCTCGCCTCACAACGCTGTAGAAGGCTCGCCTCACCAAGGCTGTCGAGGGATACCTATCTAAGGCCGTCGGAGGGCACACCTCACTGAAAACTTCGGGAGGCTTCCCTCCCTAAGGATGCGGGGAGGCTCACCTCACTAAGGCTGTCGTGGGGCCCACTTCCCTAGAGCTGTCTGTTGTTTCACCCCACTAATGCTCTCGTGAGGCTTACCTTACTAAGGCTGTTGGTGACTCAACTCCTCATGCTAACGGTGGACATGTCTGTATAAGGCTGTCGAGTGGCTGATCTTACCAAGCCTGACGTGGCAAGTGGCTCTTCTCACCTCACTATGCTATCGTGGGGCTCGCCTCGTTGGGTTTCGGAAAGCTCACTCACTTAGGCTTTCGAGAAGCTCACCTAATTATTAGTGCCGGGGGCTCACCTCACATTACAGCCGAAAGCTTACCTCACTAAGGCTGTCGAAGGCTCATATCATAATGCTATCTGTTGGTCACCTCCCACCTTATGCTGTCGGGTGGTTTACCGCACATAGTCTGGCGGGGGGCTTACCTCACTAACGCTCATCTCATAAGTGGTGGGGAGGCCTAACTTAAAATGGTTCTTTGGGGATCACCTCACTAAAATCGTCGGAGAGCTCACTTAATGGAGGCTGTCGAAAGCTCACCTCTGAAGGTAAGCGGTGCGCTCACGTTCCCAGGCTCTCGCGGGTTCACTTCACAAAGGCTGTCGGGAGGCTCACCTCACTAAGGTCACCGGGGGGATCAACTAAATGAAGCTGTTAGGAACCTCACTTCTCTGAAGCTGGCGGTAGGCTTACCTCACTAAGGCTGTCTGGAGGCTCATCTTACTAAGAAAATCCGAAAGCCTAGTTCACTGAAGCTCTCGGGAGGCTCATCTCAAGAAGGTTGTTGGGAGGCTCACCTAGCCAAGGCTCTAAAAGGACGCACCTCACTAAGGCTGTCGAGAGGCCAGCCTCACTAATTCTATCGGAAGGCCCACCTCACTATGGTTTTCGAGAGGCTCACTTCACTAGGGCTGTGGTGGTGCTCGCCTCAATAAGACTATCGGGAGGCTCATCTTACAAAGGCTGCGGGGAGGTTAACCTCAATGAAGCTGCCGAGGGGCTCACCTAGCTAAGAGTGCCGGGGACTCATCTAACTACCTGTCGGATGGCTTGCCTCACTAAGACTGTCGTTTTGCTCACCTTATTAGGCTGTCGGGAGTCTTGCCTCAAAATGGTCGTTGGAGGCTCACCTCAGTAAGGTCGTCGGGGGGCTCACTTCACTGAAGCTTACAGAAACACACCTCAGGAATGCTATGGTGGGCTCACTGAACTAAGTGTGTTGGGGTTTCACCTCACAAAGTGTATCGGTAGTCTCACCTCACTACGGCTGTTGTGAGTCTCACGTCACTAAGTCTATTTCCTGCTCACCTGACTATGCTGTCGATGGCTCACCCCACTAAGGCTTTTGTGAGCTCACGTCTTCATTCTGTAGAGGGCTCATCTCACTGAGAAGGTTGCGGGTCTCACCTCATTTGGGTTTTCGTTAGGCTCACTACACTAAGGCTATTTGAGGCTTACCGTACTAAGGCTGTCCGGGCCCACCCAATTACGGCTGTCGTGGGCTTACTAACCTAATGTTAACAGGAGGCTCACCTCACTTATGGGGTTCACCTCACTTAGGCTGTCGGAAGCTTACCTCACCACGGCTTTTCAATGCTCACCTCACCAAGGCTGTCGGAGGCTTACCGCACCACGGCTTTTTAATGCTCCCCTCACCAAGGCTGTCAGAGGCTTACCTCACCACGGCTTTTTAATGCTCACCTCACCAAGGCTCTCGGAGGCTTACCTCACCACGGATTTTTAAAGATTACCCCACCAAGGCTGTTGGAGGCTTACCTCACCACGGCTCTTCAATGTTCACCTCACCAAGGCTGTCGGAGGCTTACATCACCACGGCTTTTCAATGCTCACCTCACCAACTAAAGCTGTCGGAAGGCTCAACGCACTGAGACCATCGGGATGCTCACGTCACTGAGGCGGTCGAAGGGACACATGAAAATGCTGTTCTAGGCTTACCTCACACCAAAGGCTATCCAGGGCTTACCTTACACCAAAGGCTGTCGGGAGGCTCACCTCACAAAATCTGCAGTGAGGTTTACCTCACTATGACTGGTGTTCTCACCCAACGAATGCTGTCGACAGGCTTTCCCAAGGCCACCGAGAGGCTCCTCTCACTAAGGGTGTTGGGGGGCTCACTTAGCTAAGGCTGTCGGGGGGTTCACCTCATAAAGGGTTTGGAGAGGCTCACCTCACTAAGTTTGTCACGAGGATTATTACACTAAAATTGTTTGCGACTCACCTCACCATGTCGTCGAGAGCTCACATCACTAAGGTTTTGGAGGCTCGCGTTTTTATTTTGTTGAGATCTCACGACACTAAGGAGGTCGTTAGTCTAACTCCATTAGGCCTCTTGGGAGGTTTACCTGGCTCCGGCTGTTCTCGGTCCACCTGATTCATGCTGTCGAGGGCCCACCTCACTAATGTTATCGAGAGGCTCACCTCACTTAGGCTGTTAAGAGGCTCACCTCACTACTAGTGTCGGGAGGCCCACGTCACTAAAGCGGTCGTTAGGGTCACCTCACATAGGCGGCCAGGAGGCTAGCCTCAATAACCCGGTCAGGATGCTCACCTCATTAAGGTTCTCAGGATGCTCACCTCATTAAGGTTCTCAGGATGCTCACCTCATTAAGGTTCTCAGGATGCTCACCTCATTAAGGTTCTCAGGATGCTCACCTCATTAAGGATTAACTGACTAAGTCTGCCGAGGAGCTCGTCACTCTAAGGCAGCCTTAGGCTCACCTAACCAAGGTTTTCAGGGCTCACCTAACCTAGACTGTCAGGATGCTCTCCTTGCAAAGGCTGATGGAGGCTCACCTCACTAAAATTGTCTTGAGACTCACCTCATTCAGGCGGTTTTGCGGCTCACTTTCCGAAAGCCGTCAGCGGCTCATTTCCCTAAGACTGTCGGTGAGTTCGCCTCACTACAGCTGTCCAGAGGTTAGTTTCAATATGGTTGGCAGGAGGTTCACCTCGTGAAGGCAGTGGGGTGTAGGGTGTGTGTGTGTGTGTGGGGGGGGGGATGAAAAAATGCTGTCGTGGAGTTCACCTCACCAACGCTGTTGAGAGGCTCACCTTTTCAGAGGTGCCGATGACTCACCTGACTAAAGTTGTTGGGAGCCTCAACTCACCAAGTTGTCGCGTGGTGCTCACATTATGAAGTCTTTCGAGGTGATATCCTTACTGAGAAAGTTAGGGCTCACCTTTTTTCAGGCTGTCGAGAGGCTCATCTTACAAAGCCTGCCGAGAGCTTCACCTTAGTAAGGCTTTTGCGAGGCTCACCTCACTAAGACAGTCGGGAAGATTATCTCACTAACTTGTCACGTGGCTCGCCTAGGTAAGGTGGTCGGGAGGCTGCATCACGAAGCCTGTCGTGACCCCTTGTGTCCTCAGGGAATAGTGCATACTATACAGCACTTTGAGCTCATTTTGATAGCTCTTTCGTTGTGGCATGTTTCGGAAAGAGTCGTGTTCTTATGTTCAGACAGGAAAGCAAGATGTGTCCTTACCGCTCGTACCCGTCTCAAGCACTCAAGTGCAAGTTGTGATGAACTCTTTGAGGTTAGATGTGATGGTCTTAGCTGATCATCATACGTAAATTTAATTTCAATGTGTGCAAATTTATTTACAAAAATGACAACATGCCATTTCTGTATGAATAAATCCTTTTTTATATTTTAAATTCCAAAATGTATGCACGAGCGTGTAAAAAACATGACTTATAATACCTGTCTCCAAGATGTCCTCAGCTATTGCGAGAACATGAAAGGGCTCATTTGTTGCATTGAACTAGCCAGTTCTATAGATGTAATCAACTACATAACTCAATAGAGCTGTACCAGGATTTAATTTTTAGCAAATAATACATTACTCGATAAAGTTGTACCCTGAATTTAAATGTATATTTTAGAATTGTTACTGACACAAACGTACTCATTTGTTCCACAGAACTAACAAGTCTTATGTGGAACCAAGCACATCACTCGGACAATTTACATGAATTTAATGTATATTTTAGAATCATCTCGTGAATAAACGTTTTTCCTTTCTTTCTTTTATTTTCTTTGTAAGATGGTTGCAGCACATTTTTATGAGTGTGAGGAGACTCGCATCAACATGCCTGTCGGTAGGCTCCCCTAACTATGGCTCTCGCAAGGCTCACCTCACTGAGACTATTAGGAAGCCCACCTTTCTGAGGCTGTCGGAAGGCTCACTTCAATAAGTTTGGCCGGAGGGCTCACCTCTCTAAGGCTGTCAGGGGCCCACCTTTCTGAGGCTGTCGGAGTGCTCTTTTCAATAAGTTTGTCGGAAGGTTATTCTCTCTAAGGCTGTCAGGGGCACACCTCACTAAGGCTGTCGGAAGACTCACATCACTAAGGCTGTCGGGTGCCCACCTCACTAAGGCTGTCGGGAGCAAACCTGACTAGGGCATCGAGGGCTAACCTCACTAAAGCTGTCGAGGGACACGAGAGTAATAGCTGTCGGAAGCTCACCTCACTTATTTTGTCAGGAAGCACACCTCACCTAGGCTGCCGAGGGGTTCACCTTGCTGAAGCTGTCGAGGAGTTCCCCTCACTGAGGATGTTGGATGCTCAAATCACTGAGGCCCTTGAGAGGCTCACCTTACTAAGGCTACCCTGGGCTCAGCTCTCTGAGGCAATTGGAACTCACTTAGCAAAGGCAGTTGAAGGGCACACCTAACTTAGGCTGTTGAAGCTCACCTCGCCAAGGCTGTCGTTAGGCTCACCTCACTAAGGCTCTCTGTAGGGAGAGCGGCTCTGCCCAGCACGGTGATGAAGCTGAACATTCTCCTGATAGAGGCGAGCGAGAAGCTCCGCCAGGTGAACTGTTTGCCGTGGTCGAAACTGGCACGGTGGAACTGTGACCACTGGAGTTGGCGGGCCACCTGGCGGGAGGAAGGAAAGTTCTTTCATTAGACAATAGGGTTGTCCTTCTTATTCTAGGTCACAGATGAATGAGATAATTGGATTTCTAGTGAACTATCTTTCTGCTTTTGATTGGCCGGGCCTAATATCATTGAGGAATAGTTCTAATTTCAGCAATTTAAATACTGAGTTTAGCTTAAAGAGCTGCGTGACAATTTAAAACTACTGTTTTTTTTGCCTATTCGGAGGATATTCATCCGGATGGTGTACACGTTTCTTTTGAAAAGCTTTCTCGTAATGTAAACTTTCAAAGTTCCCGAGAGCCACTCAAGAAGTCATTTCTCGCCCAATGCCTCTTGCTCAGTATCAATATACCTTGATGTTGTGTGCCCGGGACTTTTGAACAGTAGGATTCAGTATGGGAAAAGCTATCATTCCAATAGGTACAAAACCAACTAAATTTAACCTGTAAATATTATATATTTACTGGAAAATACTTAAGCCACGAGAAAGAATGTTTTTCGCCGAGACTTGTCGAATCAAAGGCGAGTGGTGGAAGAATCAATGCTCTCTTTCTGTTCAATTCCTCTTTCAGTTAAGCGAGTTCTGGAGTTGCTTCACCCTTGCTATACGTTATACTCGGTTACCTCAATCCTCAGGCTACCACTTCTAGCTTTCTATGGCAGACTGTTCAAACCTCAGGCTACCATTTCTAGCTTCCTTTGGCAGAATGTTCGAGCCTCAGGCTACCACTTCTAGCTTCCTATGGCAGACTGTTCAAACCTCAGGCTACCACTTCTAGCTTCCTATGGCAGACTGTTCAAACCTCAGGCTACCACTTCCAGCTTCCTCTGGCAGACTGTTCAAACCTCAGGCTACCACTTCTAGCTTCCTTTGACAGTCGGTTCGAACCTCAGTCTACCATTTCTAGCTTCCTATGGCAAACTGCTCGAACCTCAGGCTACCACTTCTAGCTTCCTATGACAGTCTGCTCGAACTTCAGTCTACCATTTCTAGCTTCCTACGGCAGACTGTTCGAACCGTAGGCTACCACTTCTAGCTTTCTGTGGCAGACTGTTCGAACCTTAGGCCACCACTTCCAGCATCCTATGGCATACTGTTCGAACATAAGGCTACCACTCGCTTCTAGCTTCCTATGGCAGAATGTTCAAACCTCAGGCTACCACTTCTAGCTTCCTATGAGAGACTGTTCGAACCTCAGGCTACCACTTCTAGCTTCCTAAGGCAGACTGTTCGAACCTCAGGCTACCACTTCTAGCTTCTCATGGCAGACTGTTCAAACTTCAGGCTACCACTTCAAGCTTCCTGTGACAGACTGTTCGAACCTTAGGCTACCACTTCTAGCTTTCTATGGCAGACAGTACGAACCTCAGGCTACTACTCCTAGCTTTTTATTGCAGACTGTTCGAACCTCAGGCTACCACTCCCAGCTCCTAGTGGCAGACTGTCCAAACCTCAGGCAGCATCTTATGGTAGACTGGTCAAATCTTAGGCTTCCATTCCCAGTTTTCTATGGAAGACTGTTCTAACATCAGGCTACGACATACAGCTTCCTATAGCAGACTGTTCGAACCTCAGGCTACGACTTAGAGCTTCATATGGCAGACTGTCCGAACCTCAGGCTACCTCTTCTAGCTAGAACCCTCTTATCATGATATTTACTCCTCTAGGGCCCTCTTATCACAGTATTCTCTGATCTAGGATCATCTTTTCATGACATTAACCCCTCTAGGATGCTCTTATATCATTAACCCCTCAAGGGCGCTTTTCTCATAACATTGACCCTTCTCGTATCTTCTTTTCATAACAATGGCCCTTCCAGGACACTCTTATTATAACATTAATATCTCAATGACCCTCATAGGGTCCTTAATATGAGGATGTAAAATTTATTTAGGTATCATGACATGCTGATAAAATTACCTAAATATCAGAATACACAGATGATACGTACAAAGTCTTCGTCAGCGTGAGCAGTTCTGAAAACAATATCTGCTATTGAGATACATTTAATATCAATTAATAACTAAGTTAAGGAGGTAACTTTACCTCTATATCTTACCCACCGATGGACATTGTTGAAGGACATTCTCTATTCTGAATTTTTTTAAATGTCGAGACAGACAGAAGCGTTACATTGGGCTATTGATTTCAAGAAGAATAGGCAAAGTAAGTCTGACCTCCGAGATTTACTTTATCATGACAACTTGCTATTTCCACTGACATTTAATAAAAAAACTTATGAGTAGAAAATGTCCGACAGGAGGTTGTCTATTACATTACTCACACATTGTTTGGGTAACGATGACACCAAATTTGAAACTGACCGCATTGTTAGCATGACTTGTTGCAAATGTACACGAGAAAACAAACATTTAAAGGAGTCATAATAGATGCGTATAATAAATGAATGGATTTCTACATGGACAAGATAATTGGAAATTTGAGCATATGTAACGGGAAAGAAATGATTGAAGGTATCTATAAAATATTACATCGACCCTTCCAGTATATTTTTTTTATAACATTGAATCGTCTAGGACCCTCTGATACAGCATAGACCACTCTAGGGCCCACTCATCATAACATTGACTCCTCTAGGACCCTCTGATACAGCATAGACCACTCTAGGGCCCACTCATCATAACATTGACTCCTCCAGGACCCTTTGATACAGCATAGACCACTCTAGGGCCCACTCATCATAACATTGACTCCTCCAGGACCCTCTGATCACAGCATAGACCACTCTAGGGCCCACTCATCATAACATTGACTCCTCCAGGACCCTCTGATCACAGCATAGACCACTCTAGGGCCCACTCATCATAACATTGACTCCTC
>SDVV010032253.1:0-11450 GCA_016164225.1 Gammarus roeselii
ATATTCACTTTGCTTATTACAAGTCCAGTAATATCGATTAGTTTCAAGTGATGTTAGGTGATCGCTCATTAGTAGACTGAAGGGTTCAAAACGATTATGTAAACTTGCCGCATATGTCAGTGAATATTATGGGTGATAAAGCGTTAGCAAGTTTTATGTATGGTTTTACTGTTAGAATAATATTTTTGTTGTAATAATGGATTTGTTGCTCCTACCATTTCCGTCGATTATAACGAATATTGGATAAATCCACTCTAACATTTAACTTTAGTTCTGTGATGTAAGGTCCGCAATCATCAAGATCTAGGATATGTCTAACGTGCATAATTAGCGAAATATATATCAATGTACGACAACATAGATTAAATATCAATGAATGCAAAAGGGGTTGCCATGCACTGCCAGATGCATTTCTCACTAGGCAACCTAACCAGCTTAACCAATAATCATATATTTTCATTCAAGTTTGATGGGTATGTATGATACTTAGTTATTATTTTGTTTGATGTACATATCATATCACTCTACATGGTTCTATTTTACGTAGTTTTTTTTAGTACCACACACTATGTAAACATGCACAGGGTCGTTGGTGGCACTGTGCCGGCACATGTGCCGGCACAATGCATATATACAGGGTCGTTGACGGTACTATGCCGGCACAATGCACATATGCAGGGTCGTTGGCGGCACTGTGCCGGCACATGTGCCGGCACAATCCAAATATACAGGGTCGATGACGGCACCTGAGACGGCACTGTGCCGGCACGTGTGCCGACACCATGTAGACACATACACAAGTTTATACGAATACAGGGTCGGCGCGGCACCATATTGATATACACACATTTATACGATGAGAAATCTCGGTGTCTGCACCGTGCCGGCACAATGTCGATATAAACACACATTTATACGTATATACAGGGTCGGTGACGGCACCGGTGCCAGCACCATGTAGATACACACACACATTTATACGTATATACAGGGTCGGTCAAAACCTAACCTACCCTAACCTTATGTATGGTATTCAGTCTTTGATATATACATATGAAGCCCTCCACACGACTCTAAATATCACTTCAACATATATGTTATTTCGTTGTCACTCTCGACCCATATTAGTTGGCAGAGAGTCCCCATTTTCAGACTTAGATGGATTGAATGTTACTAGCAATTCATATTTGTACCCAGTTTCATACAAACGGACACATGGTCTCACACTATGTTTTCTTATTTTACTTCAATATCCTTTGACGACTTGCACCTCTGATTCACCTTTTCTTTCCTAAAATTTTCTTATTCCTGACGATGACTTCGTTTCAGATGTCGCCACACAATACTCGTGGATTTACGTTTATTCAATTGTATTTATTTTTTGCACAGAAACAGACCCCCGTTACCCCATCACTTTCGAACAAACGGTGTCTCAAGCTATACTCCACCCTTCCACAACAGAATAACAAACTTGACTGAGCAAGATCTGATCGGACTCTGATTTATATCCTACCAATCTTTAACACATTTAGATCATTTACCCCGAGATAGGTTTATGGGCATCGTTTCTCGCCTTGAAACATATTCTTATACCGATTTCGACAATTCGATGTTACCTCTGACTGACAAGCTGTTTGCAATTCATTGCTTAACCTTTGAGATGTAGGATAATATAAACATTTGATAAAGGATTTATATGGCTTATTACTGTTTTATTAGTATTCATTACAGATCTTGCTGGATGCATCAATGCTTCCTACCTCGTGGTTTTGATTTGAAACAGCATGGAGTTAATATATGTTCGAATCAAGCCATATCATCTTCAGAGGTTTTTTTATCCAACACTTGTGAACAATTTTTTGAGATGTGAATATTAATTTTGTTTATCCCATGACGGAACGTGCGTCTCCGCTTGATCTCAACGTAACACTGACTCCAATCTCGGTATGCAGCTAGCTATTATAATGCGTTTCATGTTTTTTTGGGGGACAAAACATACGGCCTAACGTTGCTTACCAGTAGTGTATATATCTGCCAAACGCAAGTGAATGAATATGATAGGGTAGCGGTTCGTAGCGGTTCGTTGCGGTTGGATTAATATATTTTGTGTGTTTGTTCGTTTATCATTGTATATTGTTTATAGAGATAGTGTCGTAGGTATGTTTTATAACTCGATTTGCAGCCTTAGTGTGCGATTGGGATATTTTGTGTGTTTGTTCGCTTATTATTATTTATTGTTTATAGAGATAGTGTCGTAGGTATGCTTTATAACTCGATTTGCAGCCTTAGTGTGCGTTCGGCCCTGCTTGGTACCAATCTGATATTGCATTTAGGCAATGTTCTGTGTATTTTCCAGTCGTTAATTTTATATGTATATAATATTTATAGGAATAGTATGGTACAATAACTTGGTAGTTGACGGGTTGATGTTTGTATTTTGGGTTGATGCAGCAGCTTCGTTACGAGAATCTGTACACCACATACCGCATTATCCAAGTTTGAACCAAATATATCATTGTTCCATTGACGCTGTGTTCTAATAGCGAGAGTAGCTGAACGATACGGATTTATTGTAAGTTATTATATTGTGTTATGAATACTTCTCAGCAATCTATCACTGATATATAACAAATTTAGAAGTAACACCCAGTCATGGCAGAATACCTCAGACATACAATGCATCTGTTTAGTCCATCATCAGAGAACAATGTCGAGCAAAGTCACATCCTGGACATAACCAAGAATCTATACACAGGTACAGGGATCAAGAATGGGCCTGACAAGAGTCTCAAAGAGTGTGTGGCCACAAAAAGCTGGGCTTCTGTTCACTGACGACCCAAATATATCACTACAACGATTAGCAGCTTGTCGGATAACCTCTCTAACAAGCCCATGGAAGTTAAGACCGACATCCACAAGAACTTACAAATCACGTTGAACTTGGGCGAACTCCAAAATGACCACCAAAGAGTGTAAGCCGCCTCTACACCAGGACCCATCCATCCAGTAAATCGTCTTCTAAAACGTTAAACTACACACTTGCTAGGGATCAATGACGAAATTCCACGAAGATGCAGTACGGATTTACACCTCTTAAACATACATTCCTATGATTATCGTGGAAAAAAAAATAATACGATAAACAACCATAGAAATGGCTAAATAAGATTCACTATTCTGCCATAACTGATATTAAAAATTGTAATATACTAGGTTATCCATCTCAGTATAACGGTCTACTTATGCAAATAAACAAAAAACAACGAGCTTTGGCCTAGGGGACTCTCTAACTCCTCCAAACATAAAAGTATGTTCCTACACTAAATATACTATAAAGAAGCAACAAGCCCAAGTTTTTGACAAATGGAATCTTCTATATCTATAATATCCCCGTCAAACATTGTACCAGGATGTAAAAAAATATATAAAACACTAAAAATATACAACATCTAACAACATTATACCTTAAATAATGTTCTACATTGCAGATACAAACGTAATATATCCTAATATTCATATAATTGTATATAATACCCAATACCTTGCATCGAAGATTGAAACTGTACAGAGAATATGCAAAACTGAATGAAAATATACTAAAACGGTCAAGTTATAATAAAATAGGAAGAATGATTCAATAACCGACCAAATTATGCCTGAAATAGTGTGAGTGTGCTAGATGGACGATGCAAACATAAAATATTCTAAAAATTCCTAAACTGTATGAGATAACTACTCAAAATTCCGAGAAAAAAAACAAATTCAACATAAATCAACCGATCATTACTAAGTATACATAACACAATATTATAACTTACAATAAATCCATATAGTTCAGCTACTCTCGCTATTGGAACACCGCGTCAGTGGAACAACGATATATCTGGTTCAAACCTGGATAATGCGTTATGGGGTATACAGGTTCTCGTAACGAAGCTGCTGCATCAACCCAAAATACAAACAACAACCCGCCAACTACCAAGTTATTGTACCATAATATTCCTATAGATATTATATACATATGAAATAAACGACTGGAATATACACAGAACATTGCTAAAATTCAATATCTGGCTGGTACCAAGCAGGACCGAACGCACACTGAGGCTGCAAATCGAGTTATAAAACATACCTACCAAACTATTCCTATAAACAATATATAATTATAAACGAACAAAACCCACAAGATATCGTAATCCAACCGCTACGAATCCACCATTCAGCCTCCAAATTACTCCAATATACCCCAACTAGATAAGAATACAAACATATATGTAGAGAAAAAAATCTAGAAATATAATCCAGACATAAATATATAACGAAACATACGCTCAAAACATAGAAATAATGACAAATCAGTCGTAGAAAAATAACAGATATGATCAATCTCACCTAATTTTTCAAAGTGCATCCATCTTTATGCCCAGAGGATCCCTACATCCTACCTCTCCAGAAATTTGTTACAACACTATTCCTACCAGAACCGAATAAATATATAAAACAAGAAATAGTTAGAGACCAATTATACTCAATGCAGCCATTCAAGGAAGAAAAAACATATATAAATACAATAAACATCAAAATACAATAAAGTGGAAAATGTTTAAACATAAACCTTGCCAATGTAGATTCGAAAGCATGGGGCCGAAAGCCCCCCGCCCCCCTTCCACCCCTTTGCGTAGCTTGTTAGGCTTATCAGTGACTCCGACTCACATCAGGCCTCGCGCCGCTGACTCCGGCCAACCCCTACCCCACCGCTAATTATGCCTTATCTTATTCCTTCACTTGCATTTGGCAGATATATACACTACTCTTACCTAGGTTTGCCACTGTGTATATATATGCATGTGTATAGGGCTGTGTACGTATGTGCATGTGTATGTTCATGCGTATTTGCGTGTTACGTGAGTTAAACAAAAAGTGTAACAAAGAATTTGAAATTCAAAATTTCAATGCAATTTTAATTTATCGAAGAATAATACCTTACTTAAGTAGCCAAGTTGTCACTCCAATAGACCGACTTGGCTCTGTTATCCCTCGAAATTTGAAATTGTATTGAAATTTTTAAAAAAAAAAAATTGTTATACATTTTCTAACTCATGTAACACGTATACGTACATGTAACATGCGTAACACGTCAAACATTAATATTGGAAGTGTCGTCATAAAAAGGTTATTCCGCAATATTATCTTGATAAATATATTAACATCACGGTTATTAGAGCTTTTAAAATGCGAACGAGCCCATTCCGAAGCAAAGTGTTCCAAACGTTGAATTAATCGTCGTTGGGGTCGCCATACGACAGTTTCTTGCACTTCAGCGAAACTACGAGGATATTTCCTCTACACCGTAAGCCCATATGATATGCGATGAATTTCAGTCCATGTACCACAAGATGCATATCAACGGTACCGCATTTCAGCGGGGTTTATCTACACCTTATTTTCAACGGTGTTTATCTTTACCGCATTTCAGCAGCGTTTTTCTAGACCTAATTTTCAACGGTGTTTAACTCTACCGCATTTCAGTGGCGTTTAGTTATACTGCATTTTCAATGGTGTTCATCTTAACCGCAATTCAGCGGCGTTTATCTAAACTGCCTTTTCAACGGTGTTTATCTTTATTGCATTTCAGCGGCGTTTATCTAGACCGCATTTTCAACGGTGTTTATCTCTAGCGCATTTCAGCGGCGTTTATCGAAACTGCATCTTCAATGGTATTTACCTTTACCGCGTTTCAGCGGCGGTTATCTTGAACGCATTTTCAACGGTGTTTATTTGTATCGCGTTGCTCCAGTGCGCGGCGGGCGAATGCAGCGGGCAAGGCCACATTCGTCATTGCCCCTGTAAATCATCCGCCAGATTAAGAATTCGACCATATTTTACGGCGACAATCTTTTGAGCCTTAGATTGTATGTTCTTTGACTAATAGAGCAGGACAAATCATCCTGTGACACACGCGTGATGAGGCTACAGGTGACAAATGGGTAGGCGATGGGAGACTAATGGGCCAGTCATGAACCATATGGGTCGATCATGGGTGACAAATGGGTCTGCCATGGGATTCAAATGGGTCTGACACGGATAACAAATATGTCTGCTATTTGTGAAAATTGATTTTGTCATGGGTGACAAATGGGTTCGTCATGATAGACGAAAGGTCAACCATGGTCGGCACGCGGGTCTGTCGTGAGAGACAAATGGCCGGGTATGATATGAGTGACAAATGAGTCAGTCATTAGATAGAAAAGGGTCAGTCAAGGGATACAAAAGGGTCAGCCATGGGATACAAATGACCGGGTCTGATACAAGAAACCCATGCTCGGGTCTGATACGAGGAACAAATGCTCGGGTCTGATACGAGGGACAAATGGTCGGGTCTTATTCGAGGAACAAATGGGCGGGTCTGATACGAAGAACAAATCGTCGGGTCTGATACGAGGAACAAAAAGTTCGGGTCTGAATTGGGTAACAAATTAGTCAATCATTAGATAGAAAAGGGTCAGTCATGGGAGAAAAAACGAGACTGCTCTGGATATGTCAGGGGTCTACCATGGGAGTCAGATGGGTCAGCCATGCGAGACAAATCGGCCGACCATGAGAGATAAATAGCTCAGCCATGTGATATGACTTAACTGTAAGAGATGAGAGGTCATTGATGTGGGACAAATGTGTCATATATGTGGAATAAATTAATCTCCTCATTGGGGAAAAAGGTTTCTGTTATCTGTTCCGTCTCTTCAACGCATGTTAAATGACTAACCAAACTTTTAATGAAGGAATATCAAATAGAGTTAGCATGAAAGAGTGTGCGCGTTAATCATTTTCATGTGTGCGCGTTAATCATTTTCACACATCCATAGTCAAACAGGAGATATTATTTTAATTTAAAAGTCGGTGAGTCACTGACGTCATCAGATCTATCTGTCAACGATAGACAAATAAGTTTTCTGGGTATTCCGTTACATTTTTTTTCGATTTATACTTTTCTCAAAAGAAAAATTATGGAACACGTAAGCTTACGTTTGCGGTTTAGACCTTCGATTGCAAGGCTATGAGAATCTCCATCTGCAGCAACAGTTTGGACTTCGGTGTGAACCGTCTCAAAGCCAATACTTAGCTCCGTGTATCATTAAAATGCTCATCAACTCAATTTTCGACTAATGAAAAGTGCCAACCTACATAACAAAAATCAATTCACTTTAATGTAAAAGCCCGAGCTTCGATCACTTTGTAATTCCAAGACAATAGGAGCAGTGGGTTGCATTCAATCGGTGCTCTAACTACTTAAAAAATTTCCAATTATTATCATTATATAGGAAGCGAAACAAATTATACATTTGTCACTCTTGCACGTCCCTTACAATGATCGAACAAATCTATTTACTCCGTGGCAAAACATTGCCATGGAAGTTCACCTATCAAAGTTTTTCTTGCACTCATTTTGTCTATCTGTAACACTCCTCCAACATTGATATTTTCTTGCTGGAAATTCCCAGCTGAATAATACACTAATTCATCTTTGATGCCCTACATTGCCAGTATTTTATTTTGTTATAAATCAACATGCTTATAGGTGGACCCAAAATACACACACATATATAATTGTATGACAAATGGTTATCGAACAACTACGTTATATCAACAAGAAAATTTAATCGGCATAGATCTGGAACAAAGTCTTGTGCTATTTGTTTGCGTTCACTCCACCTTCACTAATGGTGTGCTTGATGAGGCAGTGTTTGCAGGCGTATATCAGTCACTGCTTCAAGGATCGTAGTGACTCATTTGGAGTACATCAATACAGCCCATGGTGATGTGCAGCGGCTTTCTTGGCTGCTGTTTATGTCCTCTTTGTCCCATGACCAGGATGCACTTCAAAACCTGCAGATAGGCAAAGAGTATAGGATGTTACACTTCTTAGAAGTCTCTACAGTTTGGATGAACCCTCGAAAAACGTTTGGCTCAATATTTGATCAAGATACATGTTCCAAATGCTTTGCACGATTTTCAAGACATAAACTTGTACAAGGCATCTGCAAAAAAAGTATCTAGTTACACTAGATTGCCCAGCTCTGGCGTCGGCCTATAACGGACATCTTGTGAGGTAAAGATCGATCGTCTCTGCAATTCCGGTTGTTGTTGCAGGTGTTAAAAATATTCCAGCGATAATTAGTGTGTAAATCGTACGCAGCGGGCATGTATTAGAGTGGGAAGCGGGGTGAGTGCTTGGTTCCCATGGAAAGTGGGATTGTGGGATTGTGTCTCTTTAGCTGTTCAATCCCTACACGGATGGAGTGGTCAGGGAGGTGAACGCGAGTGTAATGGAGCGAGGCTGAGAGCTGTTGGGAGAAAATGGATGGAGTTGGCAGTTGAGCCAGTTACTGTGTATGGATGATACGGCACCGGTGGCTGATTCGTTGGAAATGTTGTGTAGACAAGAGTCTGAGTTCGGTTGAGTGTGTGAAAGGAGTATGATGCGAATTGACGTGGGTAAAAGTAAAGTAATGAGATGTCCAAGAAATGTCGGTGCAAGAAGAATTAGTGTTCTATTAAATGGAAAGTTATGGGAGTAAGTTTGGAGTTTTAAGTACCTGGGCTCCCATGTGGAGAAGGCTGAACTAGAGAAAACTGATGTGAAATAGCGAGTGAAAGGAGGGTGTAAAGTGTTGGGTGCACTGAAGAGTGTAATGAGCTGTAGGACGTTGGGTTAGAATGCAAAGAGAGCGTTATTGGAGGTAGAAGTTGTTCCAACTGTGCTACACGGGGCTGAAACTTTTGAACGAGAGCAGAAGAGAGAAGAAGGGTGAATGTTTTCCAGATGAAATGTTTGCTTGAATTAAAACGGGGATGGAGAGGCGGTTAGGGGTCAGAGTAGGTTCCCGTGTTCTGTGATGGTGGGTGATGGTTGATGGGAGATAAATGAAAAAGGCAACAAAAGCGGAGGTAACCGGACGTAGACCTCAAAGTAGCAAAGTTTTTGTAGATAGATTGCGTGAAGCTGGGGGTTAGGAAGGAGAAACTAAATTTTGGAGGCAGCGAGAAAGCGTGCAATGGATAGGGCGTGAGGGGAGAATGGTTGTGAATGGATAAGTTTTGACGCAGACCTTGTGTGCTTTTCCGCCTTTGCCTTTTTGTGGAGAAACGGGCCCTGCTGTTGACACTGATCTCAGACTTCATTATTTACCCGAAGTGCGTTCCGGGATCCTAGACGGACTCTTAAGCGCTAAAGAGCTAGGTTTGTTTGTTTGTGTGTACGAGAGGAGTGTGAGGAGCGCCTTGCCATTGTCTACCACCCTTCTGGGAGATTTGGCCTAGTGTTTCAAAATGTATTTAGTACCTGCACCAAAATAAGATGCAACAAAGACTTTTCAGTTGAAGCAACAAAATATTCTGGTCGCTGCATCAAAATTTGGTAGCCGAAATAGAAATTATGCCTGATTTTACCCGATTTTGTTTTGAGGGAAATTTCAAAACTGTCGGCGATCATTCCTATCGGTCAAGAACATAACAAAGCTGAAATTGACGGACATGGTTTGTTAGTTAGATGTTGTTCTCTAAATGCTGTTATATGCATGGAATAGAATATTTAACACGGACTTTTGTGGAAACAACATTGACTTCATCAGGCGTTATGTCAATTCAAGTTCGGCGGGACAACAGTAATTACCAGAAGATAGTTTACACGCGATGGTTTTCGAAAGTGTTTCGAATATAGGTGATTATATCAATTCTCTTGGGGCTCCCTGCAAATGCCACCGTATAAGGTGTTGTTGTTCCTGTGTTCGTTATTTACTGCCACTGCTGGAGCGAACAGTAATCGCTCAGCTGGCAACGGAAAGCGACGGTAATAAATTGCAAGCCCCTTTCAGTCGCGACGCACCCATTCACACACAGTTTCCATGCGCCCAACGGAGGAGCCTACTATGACTCACGTTGAGGCCCCGGTGGAAATGAGGCTCAAATCAAATCAACCAGTTTCAATGTACAGCCGAACCCAGCGTATGAGTTGCCTTCGTCGTGTCAATAACTTCGTTGGAAGAGGATAAAATTGATGCAATTGACTTATTATTTGCAGACACCTGTCTAGTCCAACATATACACAGATCATTTGAACATGAAACACCACCAATGTAATTATTACAGTCAATAATGGCTGTTCCAACACGTCATGCCAGTTTAAGATGACCACACTGTTCAACAGCAGTTGAGTCCTGTTTGACACGCTCGACAATGTGTTCTATAAATGGAAACAAGCTACGAGCTTGTTGCTCAAACATTGTGATCTCCATGTTGCGTCTGTTTTGTATTGTTCCGGTGCTTGCTGTTATTTCTCTTCTTGAGTTTTGTTTGCAAATAATCTCATTCGAGGTTTAGCGAAGGATGAAAAAAAGTTCCGAGAGAAGTCAAGAAATCATTTTTGGAAGATTTACGAGTTTTCATACGGGCGTCGCCATTTGTGTCACACTTGGCACGGTCGCTTCACTGCCGATTGATGCCTCTGGTGTAACACAGTTTCTCTTTGGTCAACTACCAGAAGACGGCTTGCAATATAAATAAATACGCATCACACACGGACAGCTATTAGTCATAAAACACTACCAGCTACCGCCGTGGTCTAGTGGTTAGCGAGTCCGACTGCTGTGCCAGCCTCTGGTCCTGCATGGGCTAATCCCAAAATGAGATAGGAAGAGATCCACAATAGACATACAATACCCTTACAATATACAACACCCTTACAATATACAATACCCTAACAATAAACCCAAACACTACCCAACATTGCCCCGACCCGTCCGCCAACCGTACACAGCTTCAAACGTCGAAAACCGTCAGTAGTTAATATGACTGCGAAACGCGGATTTTGTCCGGTCTACGGGAATTTGCACATAACATTTCAGCGGGGTAGGACGCCATGCATGCACCTTGACTCAACCGGTCCGTACGGGGCTAGCGCAGAAATGGGGGAGGGCGGGGGGGGGCGTAGGGTACCGGAACTGGTTTGGTGCCCCAAGTCAGCTAACGGACGAGGGGGAAGGGGGGGGGGAGACCGGAAGGAGGACGGAAGGGGAACGGCGAGATGAAAGCAGGCTTGCGCCCTTGATTGGCAAGGCTTCTGTTGTGAACATTTTAATTCGTATTGTATTTTGGTATATATTATATCTATATATACGTTTTTTCTTCTTTGGATGGTTGTAGTGGAGTATAATTGGTCACTAAATGTTGCTCGTTATATATATTTATTCGGTTCTGGTAGGATTAGTGTTATTCCAAATTTCTGGTGGGGCGAGGCGTAGGGATCCCCTAGGCAAAAGTTGGATGCGCTCCTGGAAGATTATCTGAATTTGCTCTTACCTGTTCCTTGTCTTATAAATTTGTTTCCATGTCACGTTTGATACGTTGTGAGTGTATGTATCGTTATTTATTCATGTATGGATTATATTTCTATA
>SDVV010032255.1:0-11449 GCA_016164225.1 Gammarus roeselii
ATATATACTTCTTGATGCGCATGAAGCATGCTGCAATCCTTGGTGTTTAGGAATATCCTCCGTAATGCGCATGAAGCATGCTGTCCTCCTTGGTGTTTAGGAATATACTCCTTGATGTGCATGAAAGCATGCTGCCCTCTTTGGTGTTTAGGAATATACTCCCTGATTCGCATGAAAGCATGCTGCCTCCCTTGGTGTTTAGGAATATACTCCATGATGCGCATGAAGCATGCTTCCCTCCTTTGTGTTTTGGAATATACTTCTTGATGCGCATGAAAGCATGCTGCCCTTCTTGGTGTTTAGGAATATACTCCTTGATGCGGATGAAGTATGCTTCCCTCCTTGGTTCTCAAGAATATACCCCTTGATGCGCATGAAAGCATGCTGCCCTCTTCGGTGTTTGTAAATGTACTCTATGATGCGCATGAAGCATGCTGCCCTCCTTGGTGTTAAGGAATATACTCATTGATGCACATGAAGCATGCTGCCCTTCTTGGTGTTTAGGAATATACTCCATGATGCGCATGAAGCATTTTTCCCTCCTTGGTGTTTTGGAATATACTCCTTGATGCGCATGAAAGAATGCTGCCCTTCTTGGTGTTCAGGAATATACTCCTAGATGCGCATGAAGTATGCTTCCCTCCTTGTTGCTTAAGAATATACTCCTTGATGCGCATGAAAGCATGCTGCCCTCTTTGGTGTAAATATACTCCATGATGCGCATGAAGCATGCTGCCCTCCTTGGTGTTTAGGAATATACTCTTTGATGCACACGAAAGCATGCTGCCCTCCTTGGTGTTTAGGAATATACTCCTGGATGCGCATGAAGCATGCTGCCCTCCTTGGTGTTCAGGAATATACTCCTTGATGCGCAAGAAAGCATGCGGCCCTCCTTGGTGTTTAGGAATATGCTCATTGATGCGCATGAAGCATGCTGCCCTCCTTGGTGTTTAGGAATATACTCCTTGATGTGCATGAAAACATTTTACCCTTCTTGGTGTTTAGGAATATACTCCTTGATGCGCATGAACGCATGCTGCCCTCCTTGGTGTTTAGAAATATACGCCTTGATGCACATGAAGCATGCTGCCCTCCTTGGTGATTAGAAATATACTCCTTTATGCGCATGAAAGCATGCTGCCCTCCTTGGTGTTTATGAATATACTCCTTGATGCACATGAAGCATGCTGCCCTCCTTGGTGTTTATGAATATACTCCTTGATGCACATGAAGCATGCGGCCCTCCTTGGTGTTAAGGAGTATACTCCTTGATGTGCAAGAAAGCATGCTGCCCTTCTTAGTGTTTAGGAATATACTCCTGGATGCGCATGAAGCATGCTGCCCTCCTTGGTGTTCAGGAATATACTCCTTGATGCGCAAGAAAGCATGCGGCCCTCCTTGGTGTTAAGGAGTATACTCCTTGATGTGCAAGAAAGCATGCTGCCCTCCTTGGTGTTGAGGAATATACTCATTGATGCACATGAAGCATGCTGCCCTTCTTGTTCTTTAGGAATATACTCCTTGATGCGCATGAAAGCATGCTGGCCTCCTTGGTGTTTAGGAATATACGCCTTGATGCGCATGAAAGCATGCTGCCCCCCTTGGTGTTTAGGAATATACTCCTTGATGCGCATGAAGCATTCTACCCTCCTTGGTGTTTAGGAATATACTCCTTGATGCGCATGAAAGCATGCTGCCCCCCTTGGTGTTTAGCATATATACTCTTTGATGCGCATGAAGCATGCTGCCATCCTTGTTGTTTAGGAATATACTCCTTGATGCGCATGAAAGTATGCTGCCCTCCTTGGTGCATAGGAATACCTTACTCCTTGAAGCGCATGAAGCATGCTTCTCTCCTATTTTTTCCCTGGCGAAGTGAATTTTTCGTGATGGTCATTACTTGATATATACTTTCCATATAGGTTTTTCAGTGCAGATTTGCTTCAAAGAAGAATCGGCAACATTGCCTGAAATATGAAATAGAAACCCGGTAAATCTGTATGATGCTTGACTCGTAATCATAGGAGGAACAAGGAAGCTAAGACGGCTGTGCGAAACATGTTTATCAAATGAACGTTACTGGTCTGGCAATTCAGAACGAAATTTAGAGGCTATTCTATCGAACGCAAAATATATAATTTTCTTTCGATAAAATAGGCGCCATGTGCGATCCTTTCATAATGGCATTGGTTGAGACACGTTATAATCAATATACTGTCGTCTACATCTTTAATATTTTGAAGAAATGTACGTTTCATTCTTTCTGAGTTGTAATGTAGAAGTCAGCAAAATATTTCTCGACCATATCTTCTAACTGGTCTCTTCTCTGGTCTCTTCTCTGGTCTCTTCTCTGCATTTCTCTATAAGGGCTACAAGGCTGAAGTCTCCATAGCTGTAGCCTGTTGTTATATTAAGGTATGATATGGCTTAGAATCTACTCGAAACCAATATATCTTCACAAACACATATTTGCATTTCTTAAAATTATCAAGCATTGCGTAAGCAACCCACAATCACCAAAAATTACGTACTAGGATGCGCAGTTGTTAGAGAACTAAAACTGCGTCCGATGGCCGTGGACATTGCATGGTTATGCCCGTCACGTTGTTTTGTTCATGACATTACAGCCTTGAGATTTTATGTTATAATTATGGATATACATATCGCTGTTTCCTCAAGATCAAGAAGGAACAGCTATATGTACTGCCGGGTACAAAGAAAGAGACCTTATTTTTATTTTCGTGTTTTATTTAAACTTCATTCAAATCAAATTTGTGTAGTTTGGTAAGTTTTTAGGGTTGTATGTTTACAGTCAAACGTCTGGCGGAAATGCAAATGTGTAAATACGTACTATAAAACATACAATCTCGGTGCAGGGATGTTGTAAACAAAATGCGAATTTACAAATAAGGTCTCTATCTCTGTAACCGATGGAACATACATACTGAACGAATAATCTCCATGCAGGAATATCGAAACAAGACGAAAAAATACCCTGCTTCTGGCGTCTGTAGTACATTAGTTGTAAACTATTTTAGTTACGTTTACAAAAAAATAAATTCCGGTTATGCCATGCTAATTTAGAATGGCATCGGCGAAACAAAAAAACTGTTTGAAAGGCAGATTTAAGTGATATCTAAATAATCTAATATGGCGAACGATTTCTAATATAAGTCCATAATATAAGTCCATAATAATATAATATATATAATATATAATAATATATATAATATATAATATAATATAATATAATAATATATATAATATAAGTCCATAATATAAGTCCATCCATTCATATTAGATCACTGGGATCAGATTTGAGTTCACCCCAATGCCTTCCTTTGTCAGACAAATTCCTGAAATCTATATCGATTTCGTCTAATCGACTGAGTTCATTGCGGCGTCAGTTTCCACTTTAACTTTCACCTCATAAGTAATTTTCTAACACCATGATTGTATTTCTTCTTGTGGCCTCCCGTTTTCTTCTATGTAAAAAAGTGAGTGAATTGTTCGTCTGCCAAAGAATCCTAATGGAACGAGCATGTTAGGAAAGTACGGGTAAAACTAGTTTCTTCATGATTGAAACAATTCAAGTTGAAATAAGTTACGTCGTTATCGAGCAATTCGTTTGGTAATTCGGGTATCTTGTAGATGACCAAAGATTTCGGAAAAAAATTATACGTATATACATCCTTAGCTCAATTATCTGATCCTACCTCTGAATAGAAAAAGAATAAACAAGAATTGAATTGTTTCTTCTCTCTCTTCCTCTCTGACTAATTCAGATTGAAAAGATTTTTTTTTAAACAATGACTGCTTCTGATTTCATCGGAAATATACATTTGGCCAATTTATGCCATTCCGAAAATTTCATCTAGCAGTTCCCTAACAAATTAGTATTGTTTAGGAATCACGTATAACAACTAAAATTTTGTATGAATGCATTTGAAATGCATGCATATATACAATATATTTGTTCTATTGCAATGTGCGACTAATTATCTACCAACAAATCTCAAACCCCTAAACGGAATATATTATGAATTTCTCATGTGTGGAGTGTGTAAATTTTGATTTTCTATCATTCCCTTCATGTTATATACAAACACATTAAATTACTGACCCCTCTACTTTAACCCCATTCTCTGACAAAAAAAAATCCATAAACACCTGATTCGTCTCTTAATAAATTGCAAGCCTGCCTGCGTCCCATGTATCTCCCCGATTTGTGTACATGTTTGACCTTTTGATTTTCACCATTTTATGTGCATCTAGAAATGTCACTCTGGCTCCTGCATTTCTATTTAGTCCGAGCATAATCATCCGACCTGAACATATTTCTCCTAGGCCGTAGAGTTATTAGGGATTCGATTTGGGCCTCATTCGCATGCTAATACGTACTGGAACGGAAAGGGTTGAATCGCCACCAAATACCCCTATTATCGTATCTGTGCATTGTGAGGTGGAGAGACCACTCCACATGAATAGGTATTTGTGGTTTACACTGCTCGTTTAGTCTGAAATGGTTTCCGAAGGCGATCAGTTTCTTCCGGTGGGTTGGTCAGTGAGTAAGCTTTGCAGGAAGCACAGGAGATTTAAGAGGGCTCGTGGAGCTGATGCGTGTGCACTCCAAACTAATTGTTCAGGAACCCCAACGCTTCCCTGAAAACTCATGAAATAAAACACTGAACTTCCCCCAATAACTCTCCATTTAGAAGAACTTTAATTTTGCTCGCATTGACATTCCCCGAGCATGTCATTACTTAACATTTAACCCCGTTCACTCGAAACTTCCTCCTCTCAAACACTCTATCAAGCGCTAATACTCGCCTACACAGCTTCTCCTCTGAATCCGCCACCAAAGCCGTATCCTATGCAAACAGTAACTGGCTCAGCTGTCAACTCCGCTCATTTGCTTCGAACGGCTTCACGACACGACCCAGTAAACTCGTGTTCTCCTTTCTGACCACTTCATCCATGTTGTGATTGGATAGTCAGGGAGATAAAACGCAGTTTTTCTCCGAACTACTCTCACTGTGAACCATGATCTACTGTCAACATAGAAACTCTGAACCGCTTCAGATTTTCGCCTACTCCATATACAAACGCGCTTCCCTGTCAACCCTGTCGTAGGCCTTTTCCAAATCGATACAGGCCTAGAACACATTCTTTCCTTCTGCAAAGCACTCCTCGCAGACTTGTCTTACAGCAAAAATCTGATCGGCACACCTTCTCCCACTCCTAAAGCCACACTGATCCTCTCCAATTGCGCCCTCCCGAAAGTCTCTATTATTATAGATCAGCACTCGCCCGCAGAACTTACCGACGACACACAATATACTGATACCCCATGAATTACAGCATTTATGTTTATCTCCTTTACCCTTACGCAGCGGAACACAATTGTCTCTGACAATTACCAAAGATGTTAACTTGTCGACTATTTTGCTGTTTCCACCGTTCTGTCTTTACGAAGACTACTTAAGAACCATTTTTGATGTGACAATCTTTGTCGTAGGAACATACATAGTGCTTTGTCTTTTCGAGTAGGGGTATGCTCATCTGACCTCTACACTCAATTGTTCTTTTATTCAAATATTCGTCCATTTGAATTCGGGTCCGGCAGTTAGCTATTCCAAAATTACTTTCAAAAACTGATGCTAATGACACATTGTTATTATATTTGAAGTTGCATGTGTATGTGTGCAGGTGCGTGCATACGTATACATGTGCATGTATATATGTAAGTGTATGCATGTACAGGTATGTATGTATGTATGTGTCCGTGTATTTATGTATGTATGAGCATACCGGGAAACGCAATTCGAGGCATTTTTATCGGCGGGCGTACGGACGGGTGACCTTGGGGTTTCCGGAGTCAGCGGCGGAAGGTGGGTGGCGCGAGGGTAGCGGAAGGCGCGCAGCGCGGAGGGAACAGGTGACTCATTTATATTTACACATAGGTATTTGCATTTTAATGATGGGCATACAGTATTGCAATTTCGTTGCATGTCATGTTGCATATAAGCCTTTTCAATACTTCTCCTTTGAATAATTAGGGGTATTGATAGCATACATTTATAAGATTATTTTTTATTGAGAATAAATCTAACAGTTACATATTAATTCACATGCAGTATTATAGATTAAAATCCCACACTTTCCGGACACGTGCATGATGAATTTTTCCACCTTGGTATAATCTCTACGTCGTCCGCTGTTTATCAATTTACACGTGGCACAGATTCATTTAGTTTAATATTATTTTCTGCAATTGTATTATCAGTACCTTTGCGCTCTGTTTTACTTACTCTGGCAGTGACTCCTTTCTTCCTTTTCTCTGGCGTTGAGATGTTCGACGAAGAAGATGATCCAAAAATTAACAGGTGACTGAATCATTCCTTCAAAAGGAAAATCACCCAAGAGTATAATTGACTCATTCTTAGCGGTAAGATGCTTGATATTGAATTAGGCGACATTGTTGTGTTTCTCAACCTGTTTATTTCATATGTATATAATATCTATACGACTAGTACGACTTATTAGTCTGGTAGTTGGTGAGTTGATGTTTGTATTTTGGATTGATGCAGCAGCTTCGTTACGAGATTCTGTACACTCCATAACGCACTATCCAGTTTTGAATCAGATATATCGGTGTTCCATTGACGCGATGTTCCAATAGCGAGAGTAGCTGAACGATATTGATGTATTGTAAGTTATTATATTGTGATATGTAAATTTGGTAATGATCGGTTGATTTATGTTGAATTTGTAGTGTTTTTGAAATTTTGAATAGGTATCTCGAACAGTTATAGGATTTTTTAGGATATTTCAGGTTTGTATCGTCCATGTAACACACTAATTCAGGCAATAATTCCATCCTTCTTTTTTTATTATATCTTGACCGTTTTAGTATGTGTCTTTGAGTTTTGTACAGTATGTTCTCTGTACAGTTTACACCTTCGATTCATAGTATTGAGAATTTTTATACAATATCGGAATATCAGAATGTATAACGTTTGTATCAGCAATGTAGAACATTACTTCAGGTTTAATTTAGTTACAAGTTGTATATTTTTAGTGTTTTATGAATCTTCTTACATCCTGGTACAATGTTTGACGTGGATATTTATATATAAAAAATTCCATTTCCTACAAACTTGGTTTTGTTGTTACTTTATTGTATATTTAGTGTAGAAACCATACATACTTCAATGTTTTTTTTTGGGAATGTCTGGATCCCCATAGGCAAGAGTTGTGCACGGAGTTGTGTTGCATTTCAATGCAAGTCATGTTGCATAACTACAAATTTTATTGCTTGGCATTCGATTTAAATTTAAAAGTTTGCAAACCAACATTTATAAGATATATTTTTATTGATAATACATTTTTGACACATATATATTAGGGAATTACTTGGGTTTATCATTTATACGAGAACATAACTATTCACTCCGAAAATTCGTAGGGAGCAACGCTGCGAAACATACGTATTGACTTCGACTTCCCACTCTGGTCTTATCTTGATCCTCGGTATCAGTGGCACTCGGAGGGTTCTTTATCGAGGATGAGCAATATTTCTCACCTGGAGCTGTCGATTCATCCTATCTGTAGGATTTTTTCTCTGATCTAGTGGGTTCCAGACTATTGCCCTTAGTACACAATTTAAATGAACGGATACCTTTGGGAGAAGTGTATGCAACCCTTCCAATCCTAACCTTGTAACCAAAACTTCGTTTTTCGTCGTCAGCGAGCTTTTTCTTGACGCTAGTTTTTTAATTATAGTTGCATATTTATGACATCGAAAATTTTCTGTTATTTTCTTACCATCGCCAACATTACCATTCAATATATTCCCGCACAGTTCCGAAATATACATAATTCTCCTGGCACTCAAACGTTTGAGAGATGATTCTCTCTCTCTCCATGTTTCATTACTTCTTATACTTGATACCCTTTCATTACCCCATTTGATAATTCGGTTTCCTTCAACTTTAGCAGCTTTTTCTCCACATGACATCTCCTCGGTATCACTATCACACACTTCAATATCACTGTCACTGGTATCCATTCCACTTAAAGTATTCCACGTTTTCCACATATTTTCATTATATCCAATTTCGTCTAAGGTTTGGGTGTACACCCCCCATTTCACCCAATCTCTATACGTTCTACGTTTGGATGTTAGTGACATCGCTCTTTCTTCACTGCTCACACCCTGTTGAGCACTATCTATATCATTATTTTGGAAACCCAGGTCCTGTTTATTATAATCTATCAATACACCCGTTGCATCCTTAGAGCTTGTATTTCCTCGTTCATTTCTAAGGTTATCATATTCAATATAATGTTGTCCTTTGAGATGACGCTAAAACCCGAACGTGAAGCTTGATTTGCATAGTTTCTATCTCCACACTGCAAACAACACATGCCCCCGCATTATCCTTTCTGTTAAAATATTTCATATCAAACATGGCGACATCCTTCTACACCGCAAGCACTTGAGTACAAATCTGAGTCCAATTTTTTATATACTTTTACATGAATATACATGGGCGTTAGTGTCACAGTGTCGGCTCATGTGTCGACACAATGCATATATACAGGGTCGTTAACTTCACTGTGTCGGCACATGTGTCGACACAATGCATACATACAGGGTCGTTAGCCTTCATGTAACGGCACATGTGTCGACACAATGCATATATACATGGTCGTTATCGTCACAGTGCCGGCACATGTGTCGACACAATGCAAATATACAGGGTTGTTAGCCTCACTGTAATGGCACATGTGTCGACACAACGTATATATATATATATATACATGGTCGTTAGCGTCATTGTGTCGGCACATGTGTTGACACCATGTAGGCATTTACACACATTTTGTGCAAAAAGGGCTACCATACAGTGACAGATGCATCAATACCTAGGCAACCTAACCTAACCTAACCAACTTAACAAAGAAATACATGTCATCGTTCGAGATTTCCTGCTTACGTATGATATATTCAGATCAGATCAAATCTCTCCCCGTGGCTCTATTTTTCTTTCTTTTTTCAATATTACACACAATGTAAACACATACACACATTTGTATGCATATACAATGGCGGTTAACATTTATAGCATTTTTCCATTAGAACAACATCCCTTGCTTTGGTTACAAGATATTTTGCGTGGATCAGCTTCACGGCATGTTAGGTTGATAGATCTAATCATCCTAACCTAACCTATTCTATGCAAGAATAATGTATCATCGATCGACTTTTCATGCTTACACATGATTTTTTCAGTGTTTTTAGGATAAATGCATAATAAATATCTCCACTTGACTCCACATTATGATCTATCTTCTGCAGTTTTGATTCACACTTCCAATTTTGATCTAGTAAATTTCATCCATTATTTCATAGGTAATAACATCGTTGTTTGAATAGTGTAGCTATTTTCATATGATTCATGATTTTGATTTGACACAATTCTGAATCACTTCCACATGTTATTCACACCCATCAAAAAACTGACCTAACCTAAACTTATGTATAGTATTTAGTAATTTATATATACATATGAACCTCTCCACACGGTTCTTTATAAAACTTTCAACTAATTCTTTCAACTTCGTGGTCACTCTCGACCCATTTTAGTTAGCAGAGAGGCCAGGTTTTTAATCTTAGATGTTTGAATGTTACAAGTATTTCATATTTGTTTCCAGTTTCACACAAACGAAAACTTTGTCTCATTCTAGGTCTACCACATTTACTTCAATATTTCCTGACACTACGTTCTTTGAGGACTTGCACAGCTGATTTGCCTTTTCTTTCCTATAATTTTCATATTCTTGACGATGACTTTGTTTCAGATGTCGCCACACATTACTTCCATAACAGAATCACAATCTTGACTGAGCAAGATCTGATCGGACTCTGATTTTTATCCTTCAATCTGTAACACAACTAGAATAGTCAATCCCCCCCCCCCCATGACAGGTTTATGGCAATGTTTAAATTTGTCATGAGCGACATTTTGAGTTCCGTTTCATACCGTGAAACATATTTTTCTACTGTTTTCGACAATTCGATGTTACCTCAGACTGACACGATGGATGCAATTCATTGCTTAACCTGTGAGTTTTAGGATTCTATAAACATTTGTTTAAGAATTAAAACGGGTTATTACTGTATTATTAGTATTAATTACAGATCTTGCTACATTCATCAATACTTTCTAACTCATTCCTTTGATTTGTAACAGCATGGTTCGTATATCCAACCATACCCATCATCACGATGTTTCAATTTCCTCTAAAAATCCTTAATATACTCCGGCATATCTTTGATGCGAATACTGAAGACTGTTCCGTTTCCTCGAGTCCACAAATGTAGTGCTTCTTCTTCTTAAACCTTAATTATTCGAAACTTCTCCAATTCAAAGTCATTCTGATCTTAATCATTGAGGAATGGTTGCATACGTTCCAGATTTTATTTTGTTCTTAGTTAAAAACCGTTCCCCACTACCTCAACTTTATTACAGTCATGATGATTTTTCACTTGGATCATATCAATTTCGAGATTTGCTTTCTTATTTACCTTGAAATTTGTTACATGCGAGACTGTAACCCGCAAACATTAGTTACCCAAATCCGACTTCCTTTTTCTTTCACCCATATATGAGTGTTATCTTCCACTCTTTTGATTCTCATTTTACCCAATCTGAGATAACTGATATTTTCAACACTAGTCAATATTTGTTCGATCCGATTCAAATCACCTTCGGAGATTTCTTATTCCGAAACACGTAAACTAAATTTTGCCACGTGAACATTCATTGTTGTCCATTTGAGGACGAGCCGTCCTGCTCCTCATACACTCAACGTAACACTGACTCCTATCTCGGCATGCAGCTTGCCATTATAATGCGATTGCATTTTTTTCGCAAAACATTAGGCCCATCATCGCTCGCCTTGATCATCATCTGTGTATGTATGTACGTAGGTACGTGTATAGAGGTGTGTACGTATGTGCATGTGTGTGTTCAAGCGTATGTACGTATAGATGAGTTAAAAAAAGAGATAACAAAATTTGAAATTCAATACAATTTTTAAAATTCAATATTTCAATAAATCTTCACCTTCGCCCGGACCATTCTTTAGTCGACGCCCGGACCATTCTTTAGTCGAAAAAATTCGAAATTTCGTAGACATTTTGAATTTTAGAATTGTATTGAATTTTAAATTTGTTATCCTTTTTTTCAACTCGTGTATCCGTACATAAGCTTGAACATACACATGCACATACGTACACACCCCTATACACGTACATACGTACATACATACACAGATGATATCAAGGCGGGCGATTATAGCATGCCGAGATTGGAGTCAGTGTTACGTTGAGTGTAAGAGGAGCAGGACGGCTCATCCTCAAAAAGACAGCAATATATAA
>SDVV010032256.1:0-11449 GCA_016164225.1 Gammarus roeselii
ATATCGTAGTGGAGCAAGTGCTTGTCAGTGCACGTGTACATGGATCGTTCTTACCTAATGCTAGTGCATTTTGAAAATAATGTACCGCGATTGGTGAAGTGTCAACCAACTTTATATGACTAGTCTATATAATAAACGATATACCTACGTATGTTTAAGAATCGCTCCTTAGAAGCAGGTGTCCCTAAACACGTGTCACTTTGATGGTTAAGCTTTCTTCACCGCTGGTGGTGTTGTTCGGAACTGTCATCACTGGTTCGATGGTACGTGCTAGCACTGTACCACATAAGAATAATAAAAATAAAGAGTAAAAATATATGGTATTCCTTCAAGTCATCACCGCCGCATCGAGGAGAGCAAGCTCTCCTTTTAGGCAGTGTAGCCTTTCCGGGTACCATGGTCCCTACATCTGCTTGTCCGGTTAGGATAGCAGACGGCCTCGTAGGCTTGAGGGATGGGTGAATGCGAGTACTGTTACGGGCTCATACCCAACCGGTGGCCCTGGCGTGGGCTTAGGGGTGGATGAGAGTCGCCGTAACACCTCAAACCTGGTTTGACAGCTCCTGGTAAATTGTGTCGTTTTCAGTTTAAACGAGTCACGTTGCCCAGGGCTTGTCAAGCGCGTTTTTGAACGCATTCACGGATTCAGAGCCAACTACCGCAACCGGCAAGTTGTTCCAGACTCGCGAGATTGTGATCGGGAAAAAGTGTTGTGTTATAGTTGTAGCAAAACGTTTTTCCACAAGTTTTGCCCCGTTGTTTCGGGTACGAATGTTGTGGTCCCGATCGAAGAGGCCGACAGGACTCACGTTGTTGAACCTCTTCAGGTATTTAAAGGTTTCAATGAGCTGGCCCCAGAGCCTTCGTAGCTGCGAAAAGAGCTTAGTTGCACGATGCTGGATAAGTTCCAGTTTGGCTATGACCCCCCTTGTGCTCATGTGTGGAGACCAAAATTGGACTGCATGCTCGAGGTGGGGACGGACGAGGGACGTGTACAATGGCAATACAATGTCCTTCGTTTTGCAGAGAAAGTTACGGGAGATAAGGTTACGGTTAGCTATCTTGTAACTTTCTTTGACCTGCGCGTTCCATTTCATATCTTTCAAAATAAGGACACCCAAGTCTCTCTGCTGGTCAACAATTGCAAGATCGCTGCCTGCCATCATGTGGTTGAAGTTGGCATTACGACACCCCATGTGCAAACCTGTATATTTTGCAACATTGAAAGGCATCTGCCACGTTTCCGACCATCGGACGAGTTTTTCGAGATCTTGTTGAATCTCAACTCTGTCCCTCTCTCTCCATGCTGCATGACAGAGCTTTGTGTCGTCGGCAAATTTCAATACCTTGGACAGAAGCCCTGCATCCATGTCGTTTACATAGATGAGGAAGAGGATAGGACCCAAGACACTTCCCTGGGGCACCCCAGAGGTAACAGGGGCCCACTCAGACAAGGCCTGGCCGATGCTGACTTTTTGCTTGCGTCCTGTTAGCCAGGCGCGCAGCCAGCGAAGTACGTTGCCACCGATGTCGAGCTCAGAGACTTTGTGTAACAGTCTCCTGTGCGACACCTTGTCGAAGGCTTTTTGGAAGTCTAGGTGAATGCCATCCACTGCCTTACGGCGGTCGTACACGTTGATCACCTCATTGAAGAAGTCCAGCAGATTCGTCAGACAACTCTTCCTACGGCGGAAGCCGTGCTGAGAGTCATGTATGAGTCCGAGGTGGTTTCGTATCAATCGCTCGATGGTTTTGCACACGATCGACGTCAAGCTGATCGGTCGATAGTTGCTGGGCAATTGTCGGTCACCTTTCTTGAAGATTGCCGTGATATGGGCAACTCTCCAGTCTTCGGGGTCCTCGCCACTTGTCTTTATTCTATCATCAGTCTCACTAATGTTTTGACGTTAATTGGTCATTAGCTGTGCAACATTATTCATTGTAAGAGGCAGTGCATTAACCACATTGCAGTAGTTGCTACCTTCTGTTGGAGCCACCCAAAATCGCCTCCTAAAGCCTATAGAACCAATAAAGATTGACATTCGTAAACGGGGCTCTAAATCTAATATGAATGAAGTTCCGGGGCGTGTCCAAGACGAAAAAAGTTGTCTCTGAGCACATACATTGCTTGAGTTTAGTATTGGTTTGCCTTTTGACATCAGTAAGCTGCTGGGATCAATCCAGGAAGGAAACGTTGTAAGATGTAAGCCTCCAGTTTAGGGGATATGATGAACTATTGCTCTACTGGAATCACAGAGCTTGTCGAATGCTGAATGACAAAGATTAGATTTTTTTTTCAACAGTTCTGTCGATTTGTGTGACATCCGGAATATATTTCACTCTATGACGCTAATCGAATTCAAAGTTGCATTCAAAGGCATTGAATTGTACAGCTGCAACTGTGGAGACAACGAATCACGACGATTAACTGTTTACTCCATTTTGAAGCAATATATTTAGCGCTACCTGCTACCAATGGTCATCAAAAAGATGTACTCAATCTATACCAAGAAGACCATTATCCAATATCACAGTCGTATATGTTATTGACATAGATTCATGCATTTCATTCATGTCAGTGCAGTTCCATTTTCATTCCTAATATTGATCAACGAAGATGGTGGAATCAAGGTACAATCAAGCATAATAGAACGACATCATAACCACGAGAATGATTTATCTTTGAAGGTTTAGTCCACATAATACTCCCAGCCTCGACAGGGAGGCGATGACGGGTTGGCGACGATGGTTGGCACCTCATCACAGGCTCTGTTGTCTGGCAATGGAGCGGGCCCATACTAATTAGGTCTGGGAACACTATTGATCTCGTTCTCTTCCCTCCACCCGTCTCTTTCTTCGTCTTTTACGACATTTCCCTCCATCAATCTCTCCTGTACTCCTTCTGTCCCTCACTCCCTCCGCCTCACTCTCCCTTCGTTCCGTCCTCTATCTGTCTCTCACGCCCTTCTTCTCTCCCTCTCTCTCTTCAAGTCCTACTCCCGTCTTTGACATGCATGTCCCAGAAACCCTTTGCTTTACCAAATCCTTTTAGGACTGCGGTTGGCTTTTTTTGGCGGGCTTAGCCCTTGTAGCTCCATTTCCACTTCTAAATTAGTGAAGACATTTTTTGGAGGGTGTACTCTTATGAGCTCTTTGGCGGCGCTTAGATTAATATTAAATCTTTTTATGGAGTGTTTAAACATTAGACACATAGAACCGCATATCGGTTATGGTAGGCTAGTATCTGCACGCGTTCTAGATCTATACCTGTTACTTCGTGTGCAAGTTGGGTTCCATTTTAAACGCTCTATTAAGTGTAATCGATGGATCACATTGTGCTGAGGATATGTCGTTCCGCTCGCATGAGTCTTGCATTACAGAGCAATATGAGCTATTGAAATATTTAGGAACAAGGTTTCACCAAGACGCACCTATCATTCTAAATCAAGGCCAAACATACTCATTAAAAGTGGTTATTCCTGGGCGTTAATATATTGTTCTAAACTTAATTTGTGTTGCTATTTTTTAGTAAATAAAGAATCAATGTTGACATCGGATTATGTATTTCCCGCTGTTTCACCACATCAATTGACAGTTATAACGTAGATAAACATGTAGAACTGCTTGATTCTTTCAAAATTAAAATTGTTCCGAAGCATATTATTATCCTTCCCGTTGAAACAAAGCCTGATAACGCACCTAGTTTGAGCTAAAGCCTTTCTTCAGCACAAACTGCGGTGGCCCCTCCTAATGAAATCACCACAAAATAATATATGTCCCATCAATATTGAGAAGTATCAAGGTAAATAACTTCCACCTACGCACCCATAACCAAAACCAAAATGTAGCCCATCTCACCGCACCTGAAACAAGAACAAAACTAAAGACACTTTCAACACTCTTCTGAACCTACAAGAAATAGCTTCAAAATTTCGTTTCTATTAAAAAAAATTTTGACCGGATTACTGAGTAGATTTTCTTATTCATTCCGCACCTGGTAGTAGAGTATATGACTACAAGAATCGCTTTCTATAGTCTCTTTTGGGCGGTGGGCGGGGGTAAGGCACGATGCTGCAACCTTTGACTCAAGCGGGCGTACGGGGGTTCGCGCAGAAACGGGGAGCGGGGGGCGTAAGGTAGGACGGGAGTCAGTGAACGGATAGCTTATACATGTTAATAGGTTATAAATTTTATAAGGGTATTAGCATTTCAATGCTTGGTTTCAATGATTGGGTGGGGGTGTTGCAACTTCGTTGCATGTCATATTGCATGTTCAATGCTGGGTCCTCTGAATGTTTTTTTGGGGTATTGACAAACATACACTCATTAGATATCTTTTATTGGTAATAACTTATATGTAGTATTATATATTAAAAAGCCCCACTTTTCGGACACCTTCATGATGAATTTTCAACCTCGATATCATTTTCTACGTTGCTCGCTGTTGATCAATTTTACACGTAGCATAGATTCAATTAGTTTATTGTTATTTTTATCCGATTATATTAATCAGTACCCTTGCGCTAAGATTTACTTACTCCTGTAGTAACCTCTTCATTCGTATTTCTTTGTGAGCTAACCGATGGAGGAAAATTGACACAATATTTACAGGATGACTGAAACATTCCTAGAGAAGAATCACCAATGAGTATAATTGACTCATTCGATGCTTTACTGATGGATTCAGAGCGGTTGGGGTTGGGATATTTTTGTCTGTTTTGTTCATTTATCACTTTATATACTGTTATTAGGATTAGTGTGGTAGGTATGTCTTATAACTCTATTTGCAGCCTTAGTGTGCGATCGGCCCTGTTTGTACCAGCCTGAAGGGTAGGATTGCAGGCAAGGTTCTGTGTTTCCCATCTATTTATTTCATATGTATATAATATCTATAGGAATGGTATAGTTTATTAGTTTGATTATTAGCGAGTTGAGGTATGTATTGTGGGTTGATGCAGCAGCTACGGTCGAGAATCTATCTACCTTATATTGCATTATCCAGTTTTGAAACAGTTATATCAGTGTTTCATTGACGCGGTGTTCCAATAGCGAAAATACCTGAACGATATGGATTTACTGTAAGTTAAAATATTATGTTATGTATACTTAGTAATGATCGATTGATTTATGTTGAATTTGTAGTGTTTTTTTTGGAATTTGAATAGTTATCGCAAACAGTTTTGGGCATTTTTAGGACATTTTAGGTTGCATCTTCCACACTATTTCAGGTATAATTGGTAGGTTGTTGCATCATTTTGGTATTTTATATGTACGTATATAACATTCTGTTACGTTTAGCAGTGGTTATTTTAGGTTAAGAGATGTTAATTCAACCCTGTTTTGGAGTGAGTTGAGGCTAATTTCATTAGATTTTGTATGTACTGTAGCGTGTTCGTGTTGAAGTATTCCACGCCATTTGCTACAGGTTTCAGTTTTGTTGCCCTCATGTCTTGGTATCTTATTCACATTATTTGTTTGTTTGGTTACATGCTAGTTCATTCTCGTTCATCTCGTTTGTAATGTATGTTTTGGGTATGGTAGAGAATTAATCTTCTTGCTTTGTAAAAAATCGAGTGTTTTCGTATGCGTCTTTGAGTTTTTGTACGTTCTCTGCTGAATTTCCATCTTCAATGCAATCTGTTGGTTATTTATCCAATATCGGAATATATTACGTTTGTATCAACAATATAGAACACTATTTCAGGTCTAATTTGGTAGGTTTTGTTTATTTTTAGTGTTTTAAATATTTTCTTTTACATCCTGATACAATATTTGACGTGGTTATTATAGATATAGAACAGTCGATTTGTTACAAACTTGATCTTGCTGTTTGGGTATTGTATGTTTATTGTAGGACCATTCTTCAATATTTAGGAGGAGTTAGAGAGTCCTCTAGGCAGAACTTCGTTCTGTTTATGCCTGTTTGTGTAAATAGACCGATTTACTAGGATGGATACCATAATGTATTACACTTTGTATGTGAATTTTAGCAGAGTAGAGCATCTTATTTACCTATTTTATAGTTATTCTTGTTGATGTAGGTTATTTTTTCCACGTTAATCATAGGAATGTATGTTTAAGAGGTGTAAATCCGTACTGCATCTCTGTGAAATTTTCGTAATTGAACCCTAGCAAATGTATAGTGTAACGTTCAGAAGACGATTTACTGGATCGAGGGGTCCTAGTGTAGAGGTGGTTTACCCTTTTTGGTTGTCATTTTGGAGTTCATCCATGTTCAACGTGAATTATGTATGGCCTTGTCGATGTCGATCTTAAGTTCCATGGGTTTGTAAGTGAGGTTACGCAACAAGCTGCTATTCGCCCAGCTCCCCAGGGGAAGACCGAGTGCAGGGCAACCTTTGCTTCGACAACGCAGTCCTCGTATTGAACGAGTCCAGTGATGTACTCCTCGATTTCTTCCTTCGGGATATCCTCAACGTAGATCAAACCTGAACTTATAGAGAAAATCGGGTGTGGTTCTATTTTGCATGGCTTTCCACAGAGTCTATTTTTGGAGAGAATCGTGTCACTTTGAAGTTTTGTGTCTACTCTGATGGCAAAGCATACGTCGCCGCTGGTGACGACGCTCAGGACTGGGCGGCCAGTGAAAGTGCCTAGCTCTTTTCGCAGAGTGTATGCACAAATATCCGGTCTGTCGTTGGCGTCGAACGTGATCTTCAGGTGTTCTGTAAACATAGGACTATTTTTGAACAAGTTGTATCCATTGAATAGCGTGTATTGCTTCCTCCTTGCAGCCCTTGGAGCTCGGTTGGGATTTTGGTGGGGTGTCGAGTTGTCGAAGTTGTCGTCAGATGTTGAGGTGGAGGTACTTGTGTAAGTTGCGGGTTCATTAGTAGGTTTATTTTTTACTAGTTCGTAGATATGGAGGAAAAAGATCTTGACATGACCCTTGAGTCTTGTTAGACGGTCGTCAATTGTGCTAGGTTCTGCGGCAAAAACTTTAGCCTCTCGCTCAGAGAGGCCGGTCGCTTGGCTCAGCAGATTCAGTATTTCCTGGACGTTTTTGGTCAACTCGTCAATGCGGCCATCCCTCCTGTCGTCGTCCACCGAGGTGGTGCTGGTCATCTTGGCGAGGCTGATGTTCTTGACCGTTAGAATCTTGGTCTTCGGTGCTCTGGAGGGGATGCTGGTCCCTCCTAAATGGAGTTTCTTTCGACTCCCCATCGGCCCCCTGGTTCGCGCCAGGGGCCAAGGGGCTCACTCTTGTTGGCCTATTAGCTGGCTATAGCGATTCTACAGTTAACGTTACACGACCACAAATATTTCATCAAAGCAAACGTGCGGTTTAAGGTCCCAGCACAAACTAGGGACCAATCTGTGCAGTTATTATTTGGCACGGGAGCGTTAACAGTGTTCTATCCATGAGTATCCCAGGTACAACTTGTAATCATCTGCAAATGCATTGATTTTGCATGCAAGACCATTAGGCACGCGATTAATGTACATCAAGAACAGCAGTGGTCCAAGGACAGAACCTTTAGGAACACCATTAGTCACAACAACTGGTTTGCTCAATCTGCCACTCACACAAACACTCATTACTTTGCCAGAAAGAAATGCAGAGATCCAGGTCAGCAACAAACCAGAATTACCCAAAGATTTCAACTTAGACAAAAGCACACCATGACTCACCACATCAAATGTTTTGAAAGGTCAAGCATTATGACATCCACAATATATCCCTCATCAAACCACCTCTCAACATCATCATAGGTCAACAGCAAATGGTCCTCAGTGCTGCGATTACTACAAAAACCATACTGATGAGACTATAGAATATTGTTGCTTTCAAGACACTCAGTCAAGAGATACAACCATTCTCTCCATTGATTTGCAGCAAACCGACATCAAGCTTACAGGTCTTTAATTCAGGGGATCAGTGTGGGACTTGGCCTTCAATATTGGCACAACTGACGATATACTCCACACCTCAGGGACTGTTCCCATCCTCATTGATTTCTGAAATATTAAACATACAGGTAAAGAGAGCTCATCAGCACAGCTCCCCAGCAGATGTGGGTGAAGGCCATCTGGTCCCATACTGGAACTGGGATCTGGAGCCAAGAGAATACGCTTTACCCCCTCCCTAGAGAAATCAACATCTGACAAATTTCCTGCAAATAGTTGGAAAGGAGCTGGGTGAGAAAGAGCTGCACAGACAAAAACTCCCGAAAATGAGTAAGCAAAGACTTCACGCGTCCCGTCAGGATCCTGCACTTTCTCACCACCCAGCAGGCGAAGAGGACAAACAGCCGGACGACCAATATTTTTTTCCTGATATACCAGTAAGCATGGAACAAATTCCGGTTATCAGGTCTGTTTATTAAATTTGATTTGTATTTCTTTTGGGAATCAACTGAAAAATTTATGTAGCTCCTATTCAGCAGTCCGAATGTGTATAACTTCTCAAGAGCAATAGCTGGGTTGCAGCCCTCTACCCTCCTAACCTGCTTGTATTCATGCCATGCCTTTGACCGTTTTCGGGCAAGAGCAGGGAGCGCCCTGACAGTCAATGGCGGACCAGAACGGACAGGCAAGAGGGGTATAAACTCATGAATCAGGGACATCAGAACTGACTGCAAAAATTAGAAGTCTTCACACACTGAAGAATAGCTGAATTCTAGCCCCCAGTCAATCTGAGACAGAGCCTCTGAATTCCTGGCCTTTTTTCCCTTAAGCCAAAGGCGTCTCTCCTCCACGACCAAGCAATTTTGACACAGCAAGGGTAAACTGGTGTAAGTTGTCAAGCCATGCTGCTGATACTGATCTAGACCCAATTTCTAAACAGAAGTGTGTATCGCGGGGTCCTAGCCAGACTTGTTACACCTTTAATGGCAAATTTTTTGTACGTGTGTGAGTTCATAAGAGGAGTGTGAGGTGCATCTTACTTTAGCCATTGCTCATCTGGAGTGGAGAATTCGGCCTTGTGTCTGCATCAGTAACCATCTTTATCAATGATCTTTGACTTTCAAAAAATAAAATAGTAAAAACATTGTTACAGAAATTGTCTTATTCGGATCAAGGTGGAGTAGTTGCCAATCTCACCAGAGAAGACGATGAGGGGATCTTGCGCTATTGCATCCCTCACTTCCTGTTTCCACTTAATGAGCTCAAACTTCAGTTTCTTGAGTCCAGCTATGAGGGCCTCTTTTGTATCCACCTTCTGGAGCAAACAAAAAATTTATTAGATAGCTAGCTAGAATAGCTTGTGCAATAACAATAAGAGGTTGCTGCTTAAACATAATAGGTACTCATGACATGGAAACCTTCAAAGATAGAATCCACCTTCTATAGGAAATATCTCCTAAACCAAGTTTCCTTGGTAAAATCTACCTTATTTCAGCAGAGATATGTCAGAAAAGGTTCACTCAACTAACCCAACCTGGAAAGGGTACATCAGGAGCTGCCAAGATTGATTTGAGTAGCCACTAGAATAAGCTACTAAAAGTAGCTAACGGGGGACCAGATTCATTGATATGGGAATACTAATTATTATAACAATAATAAACACGGATTTAATAATTTAAAGTTGTAGGTTACTTTATTGAAAAGTAATGTGGGCATAGTGTAGAACTATTATAACAGTTACCTTGGCTATGAGCAACAATGTATATAATTCACACACCCAGAAAAAAACACTTAAAATAACTACACACAACATAAAAAATAAAGGAACACCTGTATCCTACCAATATACGTGTACAGCAATTATCTCCATTGTCTTGACAATTACCTCAAAGTGCTTGCCTGATCAGAGCCGTTTGTGATGAGATTTTCACTAGAGGATTCATGACTCAGGTCATCAGGCTGTGTGCTGCTCCACAAAACTTTACTTTATTTTATGTGTCTAGTTACAGACAAAAACCCTGCTTGTCACCAAAGAGCAAGGAACCTGCATCGGTCACCTCAAGATGTAAACACCTGTACATTTTTTTGAGCTATATTGAAAGAAATATCTCCAGCGCATTACAGCATAGCAACCAGGTAGAAACATCTTTTGAAGGCCTGCAACCTAAATGTAAAAGATGTAAACAAAATAACAGCTCTTTCCGAACTTTTCAGTCTGGCATGAATCTGATTAAGTTGCCTGATGCAAACCAACTCGTGTTAAGTGGCTATATAAAAAAATGGCTTACCTGCGCATACTTTGCTTTTGGATGACTTTCATGAACACCAAGTGCAGTGTCAAAGTTTGGAGTAGTGCTAGCTATCAATCTGTTTTGATCAGTGCAAATATGATGAACTTTCACTTGCAATAGACAATTGGTTTTAGGTTGCCCTAATTTGCCTCAACTGAACTTGTATTGATGAACCTATTAAAACAGACCTCATCAGAGCCATGCAATTCTTTCAAGTATATCAATTTATTTGATGCAATACAAACAGGAAAGCTAGAAACGGATACAGAATAACATAAACATGTCCTAGAGATGGTTAATCTAGATGATATTAAAAACATTTAAAGAAGATTCAATATTCTACCTGTAGAAGATAATAAATTAATCAAACACACAGCTTAGCTTGCAGCCACCAATTGTTCAACAAATTTGAATTCAGTTCAGAACTAGATAGCTAAACAGGCTAGGCTATCTCTTTGTCAAAGGATTTAAACATCGGTAATCTGTTCCCGGTTGGACTAAGTACCGTTCATTACTTAATTTAGACCAATAAACATCAATAATCTCAGCAAGCGTTCATTCATTCCAACCTCTTGGCGACTAAATCGAAGGTGACCACGAACATCCCGATAATTTGAAGAGTCAATTAGAGCCAAAAATCCAGATCCCATAAGGTTACTGAACTTGTGTTATGTGGCAGGAGTAGTAGGTATAGCACCAAAAGTCGCCCTAAAAATTAGCACCAAAAGTCGCCCTAAAAATTAGCACCAAAAGTCGCCCTAAAAATTAGCACCAAAAGTCGCCCTGGAAAATAGCACCAAAAGTCGCCCTAAAAATTAGCACCAAAAGTCGCCCTAAAAATTAGCACCGAAAATCACCCTGGATAATTTGTGACTCTATGTATATTATTTGGGAAGGAATTACGAGATTTAGGATATATGTTAATTGTGTAGGAAATAGGATATATGTTAATTGTGTAGGAATTAGGATGGTTAGATATTTGAATCTTTTATCGAGTGTATTGGTTATAAAGTATGTTATTTGATAGTGACTCAGACGCTGTACTTCTCTGATACTGTAGTTATATATTTGTGACTATATATATTATTTTGTGAACGATTTAGTGAAAGGAATTACGACATATTTTTATTTATGAAGGAATTTTAGGATGGCTAGATATTTGAATCTTTTTATCGAATGTATTGCTTAGGTCGTTTGTTATTTGTTAGTGACTCAGACGCTGTACTTCTCTGATACTGTAGTTATATATTTGTGACTCTATATATATTATTTTGTGAAGGATTTACGAT
>SDVV010032257.1:0-11449 GCA_016164225.1 Gammarus roeselii
AGGGGAACATACTAATTTAGACAATCTAGGGGAACATACTAATTTAGGCAATCTAGTGGAACATACTAATTTAGGCAATCTAGTGGAACATACTAATTTAGACAATCTAGGGGAACATACTAATTTAGGCAATCTAGGGGAACATACTAATTTAGACAATCTAGTGGAACATACTAATTTAGACAATCTAGGGGAACATACTAATTTAGATAATCAAGGGGAACATACTAATTTAGATAATCAAGGGGAACATACTAATTTAGACAATCTAGGGGAACATACTAATTTAGGCAATCTAGTGGAACATACTAATTTAGGCAATCTAGTGGAACATACTAATTTAGACAATCTAGGGGAACATACTAATTTAGGCAATCTAGGGGAACATACTAATTTAGACAATCTAGTGGAACATACTAATTTAGACAATCTAGGGGAACATACTGATCAACAATGTAGCGACAAGCCCTGGAACTTAGTGAAGTACTATCAGCAGTAGTCATAGCTTTCATGATGAGACATAAATACAGATACACGAATCTGTTACAAGGTAAAATAAAATTGTTAATATAAATGCCATCAGGTAACAATGAATTTTCTTTCTGTAGTGCTACAATGGGTATAATGAGAACTAACCTCTCACACTTCAGGGATTCCTTTTGTTCGCCTACAATTTCAGAAATGGTCGTGAAAATATCTTTAAAAAATTTCACACGATCGGAAATCTCTTCATCCAAGGAGTATATGAGTGCCTTCGCAGCCATGTAGGTAACGTGGCAGCTGAGAACGTGTCTCAGCATGCCAGGCTCTTCAGGTGAACGCACAAAGATGCACGACAACATTTTACAAACTGTGGTAGAATTTATTTTCGGAGTTCTTGTCCACATTTTATTGTACTCCTCCACAACGATGTTTTCGTGAAAATTTTCAGCAATTTTTTGTTGAATAACAAGCAAGCTTACGTTGCATGCAGATTGGATTATATGCCTAGCTCGTTGAATAGGGTTTTTGATTTTATCTTGGGACAACCTTTGAATAATTGAGTCCTCTGGCAGTTTCAAACTCTCCTCTAAGATGCCTGACTCTATGTTCCCTTGTTCGTCATCTTTAGAGGGAGTGTGGTGCTTGTGCCAGAACCGTACAAGATATTCCGGAAGAATCAAGGAGTCTTTAGAAATTTCATCAAGTTCCTCAAATTTATCAAGAAGCTCACGAACATCATCAGTCTTTCTAATGACCTTCTGATAATTCTGGATGAACTGAATTTGTTCTGTCTGTTCCTTTATTGGTAGCAGAGATGCCATAATGCAAGACTTGTCTTTTTCGATCAATCGAGTTCTCCATGGATGTGCATGGCCCGGCCGACTCGTAAACAGAAAAGTCACATCATTCTTGTCCCCATATTTATCAATTATTTGTTCGAGGAGTTTTTTTGATTGAGGACTTAGCTCATCAAGTCCATCCACACTTATCAGCAAGTTGACTCCTTGCAGCGCCTCTTCTGCATGTTCAGCTTCCAGCCCCTTCAAAGTTTTTCGAAAGTTTCTAGACAAGAGTTTGGGGATGGTGTCCACGCTGGTGTCTCTACACTTCATGGACAGCATGACGGTAAGATGACTCTTATATCCACTGGCCGTGTCTTTTTTGTTAGATAAAATGTAGTGGTGAATTCTTTTTAGCAAAGTTGTCTTTCCAGAACCAAGAGGGCCCTCAATAAAGACACAACTGCCTTCAAACCGTTTCAACAGTTCCTCAAAGCCTGCTGGACTGCATTGCTCTTGAACGATTCTACCATCTTTGTCACTCGACATTGTAATTGGATGATATAAATCTGTCAAGAGAGCTCTCGTTCGAGCCTTACAGAATCTTAAGAAAATGAATGGGTCGTGGGATTCTTCGAGCTCTTTCATTCCGTCCTCACACATTTTTTGCCTGAAGTGTATCTTCCTGTGTGTGTAGTCTTTTGTCAAAGAACTGTTTATCTCCTCAATAATGTTTAACAATATTTCTTTTTCAGTCTGAAGGTCTTCGTTTTTAATAGAGTACAAGCTTGCTGCTGTATCAAGTGTTTCGATGAGAAGCGTTTCTATCGTACCAAAGACTGCTTCATCCTGAGCAGCTTCCATGGGCTGATGACACACATCATCGCGAAGGGTTTTGAGATTTTCCAGTAGGCATTTGAACCAGACCCACAAAGAATGTTTGGTAGGGTCTTCCATTTTGCATACCAAGGGGACCATTTTGAGTAGAAATGACGCGTCATATCTCATGGAACATTTTGTGCCCTTAAAAAATTTGACCTCGCGATGATTGATGAATCTTGCCAATTCTATCTTTCCTTTTCTTTCGTTCATCTTATCCCAACATCTGCGGGCAACTTCATTTACGATAAATGGTCTAGTTTTAGCATCATGCAGCTGGTTAACTATTTGCTGGCATAGATTGCAGAGCTTCTGATATTTCTTTTTTGTTTGTGGAGTTTTATTGGGAAGGAAATCGTTTGTCAACTTTACTGCCTGTACGGAAACTTCACTCAAACTCTCCAGATCTCCAGCAACATCGTCGAGAGACTTATGGTTTATATTATCTTTCAAGTCGTTGATTATCCTCAAAATTTCTTGAAAACGCTCCTTCAGTTCTATTAGGAACGCTGCCTCACTTTCCGGGAACGCTGCCTCACTTTCTGTGAATGCTGCCTCACTTTTTGAGATCACGACCTCACAATTTTTGACTGAGGTGTTAATTTGATTAAGGAGCTCATCAAATATAATACACACGACCGGACTGGATTCGATGCAGGTAACCCCGGCAAGCATTTTTTTCATTCCAGCTTCCAGTTGTCTCTTCCAGTAACTGTGGAATGTCTCCTCAGGTTCCTTTTTGCATCCCCATTTAATAAGAGTTCTACAAACACAGGGAATTAACACATCAACTGCCTTCTTGTTCCTGTAGCGATAGGCATCGCTGTTTGTGAAGGGGTACAATTCTTTGGACATGCCGGCAATGGTAAGGTGCTCTTAACGATGATGAGCACAGCAAAAAAAAACATTTTCTGAGACAGCTGCTCGCTTTTAAGTACAGAGGGAGAAAATTTAATATCCCACTAACTTAACATCAATCTGAAAAAGAAAAAAATATATTACGTTCAGTGGAATCTAAAATTCAGATCAAAACGTCAATGTTTCCACACTCAAACCACATTAAAGATAGCAAGCTGGAAGAGGATTGATAGGTCGGAAGAGAGACAATCATCCTGTCCACAAGGGCGGAAAGGAAGTTACCTGTACTCGCTCTTGTTTAAATGAGATTGGTGACCAGCACTAATCAGGTAACTACGGAGGAATCCACCCAACTTTTTGATCTAACTCACATGGATATCTTAGAAAGATCAGTCAATGTGAGTAATGCCCACCCAACTTTGTTTTGGCTACTAAGTTTATATGACTAATTAGTATCATTATTTCATGTTAATTCATCTATCAACTACTGATGGGTTTACATTTTGTATGCACCATAAAGTTGTAACAAACTAAATGATTAAATTTAACAGAAATTTTAGATGGAGTAAAAAAGAACCACGTCCATCAGTTTTCAATGTCAAACATTTCATCGCTGAATATGATCGGATACAGAGAAAGCTACACCCACATTCACGTCAGTCAGCAAATGGGAGAGTAATTTAATGATATCCTATTTATGTATTAGAAACTATTTTTTTACGTTACACTGCGTCCTTCCGAGAAGATTTAATAGCAAATAAAAAATACCACTTCATGATACCATAAGCATGACGGTGAGCTGCGGCGAGCCTGCATCACTACATCTGTGTGATGGTGTGTGAGGAGCAGGGTGGTGTGAATGAAAGGGTGGTGTGAGGAGCAGGGTGGTGTGAATATAGGATTGTGTGAGGAGCAGGGTGGTGTGAATAAAAGGGTTGTGTGAGGAGCAGGGTGGTGTGCATAGAAAGGTTGCTTGAGGAGCAGGGTGGTGTGAATAGAAGGGTTGTGTGAGGAGCAGGGTGGTGTGAATAGAAGGGTTGCGTGAGGAGCAGGGTGGTATGAATGGAAGGGTTGTGTGACGAGCAGGGTAGTGTGGATAGAGGGGTTGTCTGAGGAGCAGGGTGGTGTGAATATAAGGGTTGCGTGAGGAGCAGGGTGGTGTGAACGGAACGGTTGTGTGACGATCAGGGTGGTGACAATGGAAGTGTTGTGTGAGAAGCACGGTGGTGTGAATAGAAGGGTTGCGTGAGGATCAGAGTGGTGTGAATGGAAGGGTCGTATGAGGAGCAGGATGGTGTGAATGGATGGGTTGTGTGAGGAGCAGGGTGGTGTGAATAGAAGGGTTGCGTGAGGAGCCGGGTGGTGTGAATCGAAGGGTCGTGTGAGGTGGAGGAGGGTGGTGTGAATAGAAGGGTTGCGTGAGGTGAAGGGTGGTGTGATTCGAATGGTTGCGTGAGGTGGAGGAGGGTGTGAATCAAAGGGGTGTGTGGAGCAGGGTGGTGCAAATCGAATTGTTGTGTAAGGTGGAGGGTGGTGTGAATATAAGGGTTGAGTGAGGAGCAGTGTGGTGTTAATGGAACGGTTGTGTGACGATCAGGGTGGTGATAATGGAAGTGCTGTGTGAGGAGCAGAGTGGTGTGAATGGGAGGGTCGTGTGACGAGCAGGATGGTGTGAATAGAAGGGTTGCATGAGGATCAGAGTGGTGTGAATGGAAGGGTCGTGTGAGGAGCAGGATGGTGTGAATAGAAGGGTTGCGTGAGGATCAGAGTGGTGTGAATGGAAGGGTCGTGTAAGGAGCAGGATGGTGTGAATCGAAGGGGTGTGTGAGGAGGAGGGTGGTGTGAATCGAAGGGTTGTGTGAGGAGCAGGGTGGTGTTAATCTAAGGGTTGTGTGAGGTGAAGGGTGGTGTGAATCGAAGAGTTGTGTGAGGTGGAGGAGGGTGGTGTGAATCGAAGGGTTGTGTGAGGAGCAGGGTGGTGTGAATCGAAGGGTTGTGTGAGGTGGATGAGGGTGGTGTGAATCGAAGGGTTGTGTGAGGTGGAGGGTGGAGTGAATCGAAGAATTGTGTGAGGTGAAGGAGGGTGGTGTGAATAGAAGGGTTGCGTGAGGAGCAGGGTGGTGTGAATCGAAGGGGTGTGCGTGGAGCAGGGTGGTGTGAATTGAAGGGTTGTGTGAGGAGGAGGGTGGTATGAATCGAAGGGTTGTGTGAGGTGGAGGAGGGTGGTGTGAATCGAAGGGTTGTGTGAGGAGCAGGGTGGTGTGAATCGAAGGGTTGTGTGGGCTAGAAAATGGTATGAATCGAAGGGTTGTGTGAGGTGTAGGAGGGTGGTGTGAATAGAAGGGTCGCGTGAGGAGCAGGGTGGTGTTAATAGAAGGGTTGCGTGAGGAGCAGGGTGGTGTGAATCGAAGGGTTGTGTGAGGTGGAGTGAATCAAAGAACTGTGTGGGGAGGAGGGTGGAGTGAATGGAAGGGTTTTGTGAGGAGGAGGGTGGTGTGAATCGAAGGGTTGTGTGGGCTGTAGAGTGGTATGACTCGAAGGGTTGTGTGAGGTGGAGGAGGGTGATGTGAATAGAAGGATTGCGTGAGGAGCAGGGTGGTGTGAATAGAAGGGTTGCGTGAGGAGCAAGGTTGGTGTGAATCGAAGGGTTGTGTGAGGTGGAGTGAATCAAAGGGCTGTGTGAGGTTGAGGGTGGAGTGAATGGAAGGGTTGTGTGAAAAGCAGGGTGGTGTGAATCGAAGGGTTGTGTGAGGTGAAGGGTGGTGTGAATCGAAGGGGTGTGCGAGGAGGAGGGTGGTGTGAATCGAAGGTTTGTGTGAGGTGGAGAGTGGTGTGAATCGAAGGGTTGTGTGAGGTGAAGAGTGGTGTGAATCGAAGGGGTGTGCGAGGAGGAGGGTGGTGTGAATCGAAGGTTTGTGTGAGGTGGAGGGTGGTGTGAATCGAATAGTTGTGTGAGGTGGAGGGTGATGTGAATCGGTGGGTTGTGTGAATCGGAGAGGTGTGTGAGGAGGAAAATGGTGTGATGGAGAAAGTGGTGTGACTGGGAGCGTATTATGATGAGAGTACTGTGAGGGAATGGTGGTGTAAAAGGAATGGTAGTGTGAGCGAAGTGTGCTGTGATGGAGAGGATAGTGCGAATAGATGAGCGGTATGAGCTTGGGGGATGGGCCTTGACGGAGGAGGTGGGTTCACGAGGGGGCTTGGGAAAGAAGGGAAGGGGAATCATCCGATGTGCACATGCCCAATGCGGCTCTTGTATATATACAGAGGCGAGAGCATCCGTTCAACAGGGACTGTGAGAGACCACATCAACTGCAACTATGGTGTGGGCTCTGGCAAGGTCACTGCAACACTCTCGGGGACTCTTAGCTGCTTCAGTCAAAACTGACAATAAAGCCTTTCGTCACACACGTTGATTGTTTACATTAACGTCAGAGTAGCAATAAACCATTGACGCTGTGTTTGGTTACGGTGTTTCAATTACTAGTATTCTAAAACTGTTGCCTAAAAAGTGCAAAGTTTGAGAGCAACATTAGAGCGCCTATCTTCCACTAGCGCCAGCGGCGTACTGTTGCTACCGACTTATCTGCAGCAGCATACTGTCACTACCGACTTATCTGCAGCGGCATACCGTCTCTACCGACTTATCTGGACAATAGAGGCTGCAACCCATGGGACATGCTACACAGAAAAGGAGGAAGACAGATCGTCCTAAGTGCCACATCGAAGGCATCATATATTTGTATGATGAATGTCATCATGATCTATTATTTTAAAGCTACATGTGCATCTGTTCTTTAGGTTTACTTTATTTTGAGGTCTCTGTCGTTATAAATAGGAATTGTGACATCAATTTTTTTTTGTCTCGGTAAGGTTCTTATTGTTGTTTTTGAACACTGTAGATGGTCTGAACACGATGCGCTCTGTACAGATTACACAGAACACAAAACTGCACGCTGCACGCTGTACGCTGCCGATTCCAAGCACCAGGACACACGAGTCACGATGCATCATACACGCTGCACGATTCACGATGCATCAATTGCCCTGCACGCAGCACGCTGCCCGCAGCACATTACAAACATTTCTGGTGAAAAACATGTATTTCAAAATCCACGTCTAGTCCGTAATTATTAGTCTACGATCGGACAGTTCAAGCGTGCAGATTGCCCAGTGATGACGTTGTCTTTACGTAGTCTGTTGCATTATATCTAGCGGAATTTATAGCACAGAAAACACCATAATTTGTACACATTCCTAGCATCATAAAGCTTCATGAATCTTTAAGTGATCAAATTAATAAAATACCTGATTCGAACTGGATGTGCAACATACTTACAGCACTCGACTTTGGTAAGTTCTGTAAAGTGGCCGCAACGTCAAAAAGAGGGGGGGCTGGTATCAAAGAGGGTGGGTTGGAATCAAAGAGGGTTGGTTGGTACCAAAGAGGGTGAGTTGGGATCAAAGAGGGTGGGTTGGTACCAAAGAGGGTGGGTTGGTATCAAAGGGGGTGGGTTGGTGTCAAAGAGGGTGGGCTGGTATCAAAGAGGGTGAGTTGGTATCAAAGAAGGTGGGTTGGTACCAAAGGGGGTGGGCTGGTATCAAAAAGGGTGGGTTGGTACCAAGGAGAGTGGGCTGGTATCAAAGAGGGTGGGTTGGTACCAAAGAGGGTGGGCTGGTACCAAAGACGGTGGGCTGGTATCAAAGAGGGTGGGTTGGTACCAAAGAGGGCTGGCTGGTACCAAAGAGGGTGGGTTGGTACCAAAGCGGGTGGTCTGGTATCAAAGAGGGTGGGTTGGTACCAAAGAGGGTGGGTTGGTACCAAAGGAGATGGGCTGGTATCAAAGAGTGTGGGTTAGTAAAAAGGAGGGTAGGCTGGTACCAAAGTCGGTGCGCTGGTATCAAAGAGGGTGGGTTGGTACCAAAAAGGGTGGGTTGGTACCAAAGAGGGTGGGCTGGTACCAAAGAGGGTGGGTTGGTACCAAAGAGGGTGGTCCGGTATCAAAGAGGGTGGGTTGGTACCAAAGAGGGTGGGTTGGTACCAAAGAGGGTGGATGGTACCAAAGAGGATGGGCTGGTATCAAAGAGGGTGGGCTAACACCAAAGAGGGTGGGTCAGTACCAAAGAGGATGGGCTGGTATGAAAGAGGGTGGGTTGGTACCAAAGAGGGTGGGTTGGTACCGAAAGGGGTGGGCTGGTATCAAATAGGGTGGGTTGGTACCAAAGAGGGTGGGTTGGTACCAAAGAGGGTGGGTTGGTACCAAAGAGGGTGGGTTGGTATCAAATAGGGTGGGTTGGTACCAAAACGGGTTACGCTTCTTTCTAAATTCCCGCGATTTCGTCACTTCTAATTCGGTCTTCAGTGGTTTACAGGCAAAACTCAATAGAAATAATCATGCAATGCCCTCTTTTAGCAGAACCCACCAATATTTCTAATGACTGGCGCACCCGCTTAGAACAGAAGTGACAGAACCAAAGGTGATAAATGAACGGTGATTCAGTGTATTGAATAGATAAAACACGTGCACGATTCCTGTTCCCTCAACAAACATGCTAAAAAATCGTCTAACGTCCGCTATATTTGGAGTACAGGAAGATAAATAACCAAGCACAGTTTCCCATAAATTTTTATAGGCAAATGTGGTGTACCAAGTGTTGAAGAGTGGATAAGTTAGTTGTAAATATGCACTGCACAGTCGCTCTTTCCAGCATTGGAAATTCCCATTAAAGGATGATCAATAAATCACTGATGTTCTAGAGTCATTTTTCAGTGAAAATCCACCTAACCTAATCCATGTTAAATTTTCTGTCTTTTTGTGGAGTTAAATATTTATTGGAACCCTTATCATGCTAACTTCCAAAATGCATAACACTTCATCGGCTTGGATGATTTTCACTTCTATTCACTTTATTGTTAAATTAAACAATATTACAAAAATAAAAAAATACTGTATGGCACATTCTGTATGGCCTACTGTACGACACATTCTTTATGACTCACTGTACCGCATATTCTGTATGGCTTACTGTATGACACATTCTGTATAGCTTGCTGTATGACACGTTCTGTATGGCTTACTGTACGGCACACTCTGTATGGCTTACTGTATGACACATTCTGTAAAACTTACTGTATGGCACATTCTGTATGTGTTCTCAGTCCCGTCTTACTTGCATGCGGCCAAATAACTCCGTTCGCTTTAGATTAGCTTGTTTGCTACTGGCTGCTCCTCTTGTGACTAATCACTTTGATGGGTCATACTAACCGAGCGAAGCGACCTTCTGGTCTGGCATGCCTAATCTGTGAAGGACTTGTTATTGGCGCCGTCAACGTGCAGGAAGCCACCTTCGCTATGCACGCTATAATACATTGATATGGGGACATGGCAGTATGGCTTACTGTACGGCACATTCTGTATGGCTTACTGTACGGCACATTCTGTATGGCTTACTGTATGACCAAGGATAGGCCCTTGTGGCTCTCCTATCTTAAGCGTACAGTCAGAGCATAAAAGTTGATTCCAGCTCATTGATTATTTTATATCAAGAAGATTTTTTATTTTCGAACTTCGGTCGATGGATCTAACGCATTAATGTCGTACTTTTGACCACAAATTTTCATGGGTAACTCAATTGAAAGTTTTACTGAGGTCCATAAAAATGCACATACAATTTCCATTAGTGGCTTTTATTGACTTTCCAACCATCGAACTCATTACAAACATCTCTAGTGAATTTTTTAACAATCATGATCTGTATACTTTAAAGGAGAGGAATTCAATGCGAAGGTGAAATCTCAAGTTGTCTGACCTGTTCAACCAGCTCATCCCACTGCAGCGCTGATACTAGCCGGCTGCTGCGACGACCCGCACGTCACTTGGTCCTTCCCTTTTCCTTATCTCTGCTATCACACCACATTCCCTTATCTCTTATCACTGGTGTGTTTTATACCACTAGTTTGAGAAGGCCCATTCGCGTGCAGTTTTTTTTAGTTTACGCTGTTGATTAACATTGACGTGCAACGTTTATTGTGTAACGAAGTGTATTGTAACTGATGTGTAATGATCGAACTAATGAAATTTTATAGTCTCACTTGTATAACCATAAATCCATTACAATTCTTTTTAGATGGATCCTTCCACGGCATCCGACAATTTTAAAATATTTTCGATGATCGCAAACATTTCATAAACTAATGTTTGTGCTATTCTATTCTATAACTAACCAATCACAGCCAATTCACGATGTTGTGGGATTGTGCGTTCTACCAATACTAATCCGCCAGTTCGAATAAAGAACTCCTCAAAAATATTCTGTTGTGATGTATTCCTAATTATTCCAATAATTTATGCGGAATGTGTGCTATTTGCTTTGAAGCTGTCAATCTTACTAAATATCGACCACCACCGCCTGCACCAATAATTTCTAGCGTTCTTGTTGATTACATTGCCGTTGAGGTTCATACACCAGGGGCTACCAGGTGAGTCTGGCACAGTTGTTAGGGTCCATATTGTGACTCTTTCTCAGGTTTTGATCCTGCACTTCAGAATAAAAGTTGGTCAAGCAACCAAAAAAAAACACTCCTGTTACTGCGGTCTTCAAACTTATTGGGCCCGATACCTTGCCCTATCATTTCCTGCTATATGCAAATTAGCATGTAGGTTCCAGTTTGTATTCCTTACATGTGTGTATCTTTGAGATGTAACTCAGTGAGAAGCAGAGCACTTCTCAAATGCAAAACATAAATATATCCGGCCCGTATTCACATGAGTGATATATTGCATATCCCAAACTTCTTGCTTGTCTCTCAGAAGTTTTCCACCTGCGGTACTTGAATATAATCATTGTTCCACAGAACTAGCAACCACAATGTGTAACTAAAATTCTGTAAATTTCGATATAATTGTTACCTTACTTCGATACCAACTCACATGCTAAGATTATAAGTGTATTCTAGATTTAGGGAATACTCAGTAAAAGAACAAAACGACGAGGTATTTCGGGAATAAAGGATTTTTTACGTAAACCTCTGAGAGTCGGTTGAAACTTCTATCAACCCATTGCGATATATTCTCTTCAACATGCGCCGGCATTAGGTTAGACACTTCATCAACCCATTGCGATATATTCTCTTCAACATGCGCCGGCATTAGGTTAGACACTTCATCAACCCATTGCGATATATTCTCTTCAACCTGCGCCGGCATTAGGTTAGACACTTCATCAACCCATTGCGATATATTCTCTTCAACCTGCGCCGGCATTAGGTTAGACACTTCATCAACCCATTGAGATATATTCTCTTTAACATGCGCCGGCATTAGGTTAGACACTTCATCAACCCATTGCGATATATTCTCTTCAACCTGCGCCGGCATTAGGTTAGACACTTCATCAACCCATTGCGATATATTCTCTTCAACCTGCGCCGGCATTAGGTTAGACACTTC
>SDVV010032258.1:0-11449 GCA_016164225.1 Gammarus roeselii
TAAATATATAAATATATATATATATATATATAAATACCAAAATGATGCAATAACCGACCAATTATGCCTAGAATATTGTGCTACATGGAAGATGCAAACCTAAAATATCCTAAAAAATCCTATAACAGTATAAGATAACTATTCAAAATTTCGAAAACAATACAAATTCAACATATATCAACCGGTTATTACTAAGTATAGATAACACAATACTTTAACTTATAATAAATCCATATCGTTCAGCTACTCTCGCTATAGAGCATCCAACCGATACTTACTATACAGAAAATCGAGATATGACTACCCGAATAGTCTACATACGCTTGATAACGGTCCATTTGGAACATGTGGCTACATGGTGTCAACGATATATCAGATTCAAAAATAGATAGTGCGTTATGAAGTAGACAGAATCTCGTCACGAAGCTTTTGCATCCTAAGAAATATATACATCAACTCGCCAACTACCAAACTATTATACCATACTATTTCTATAGATGTTATATACATAGGAAATAAATAGACGGAAAACACAAAACGTTGCCCAAAATTCCACTAACAGGCTTTAACCAAGCATCCAACCGCTAAGAACTCACCAACCATCCCCCGAATGAGTCAATTATACCCCAACTAGATAAGAATACAAACATATATGTACAGAAAAAATATATAGAATCATGTAACCAGACATAAATATTTAATGATATAAACACTCAAACATAGCAATCATGCCACTTTGATGATGTAAGCATTTCAAGTAACAGGTATGTGCAATCTCACCTAATTTTCCAAAGCGCATCCAACTTTTTGCCTAGAGAGTCCCGTTCCGCACCCCACCCCTCCAGAAATGTGCTATAACAATATTTCTACCAGCAACGAATAAGTATATATAATGAGCAACAGTTAGTGACAAAGTATACCCCAATACAGCAATTTAAAGAAGAAAAAACATATGTAAATACAATAAACATTAAAAATTCGTATAAATTAAAATGTTCACAGCATAAAACATTCTCAATCTATGCCCGTCCGTTTGCGCCGCCCGTAAGTCAACCGTAAGCCAACCGTAAGCCAACCGTAAGCCAACCGTAAGCCAACCGTAAGCCAGCCGTAAGCTAGCCGTAAGCCAGTCGTAAGCAAGTCGTAAGTCGCTTTGGCCTGTTATCTGACTCACGAAGAGCTAAGGTTCCCAAAAATAATTAACTGAGCCCAAAAGTAATTAACTTAGTCCACAAGTAATTAACTTGACCCAAAAGGAAATAATAATTACTATGTCCGAGTTACATTGAGGCTAAGTCGGACACCAAAAGTCATTAGATACATCCTAACCGTTACATTGTCTGAATGGTTCAGAGTACGTTTCAGCCCAATTCTAACTACTTGGGTACCGGCAGTCTTCAATTCCATGTAGAAGATGGTGTCGTCAGCTGGCAAAGTATCCGATGCAACTGACGAGGCTCTAAATAATGGCACGATAGCACGAGCCTGATGGTCTTGATATGAATTATCGTCTTTGATGACAAGACTAAAGACCTGCAGCAAACAGTCAATCCAAAACCGCTCTAACGCATATGGGGGTACAGCAAGATGTGCCTACCCTGAGCTTATCGTGTTTTCCAGCCGAAGTTGCTGCACCAGACAGAGGAGATCAATACACGTGTACATTGACTTACATACCAACACCTGCGACCTTGACCTTGCAGTCAATTTATTTGTCGATGTGGATCGTAAGCCAGTTATGACGACATAACATTCATAAGAACAGATTGTGAAAAGCATTGTATATTTTCCAAAATGCAGTTATAACAAATATGAAGAGAAGAGCGCAAAGAACAAGGTTAATAACAAGGCTCCCAAGATAACGTCCAATACATCACATGCTGAAATAGAAAACATGATGCGAAACAGACCTGAATGTAATAATTCTTAACAGATACTATAGATTCCATTTGATGTAACTAAATACTTGGGGCAGTGTCAGAAGTTAGGAGGCCTCTGCAAAAGTTATTCAATATTTTCAGTAACCTTTCATATAAGTCACGCTCATAGCATATATGCGGAACTTTTAGCAATTGGGAGAGCACTGCGGTAGTTGTAACCTAGGCAAAGTGTGTATAATAATAAAGAATCTGACGAGAAGGAAGGATAGGAGTTGACAGGTAGACACGGCCTTATAAATAATTTGACGAGAAGGAAGGAGAAGAGTTGACAGGTAGACACAGCCTCATAAATAATCTGACGAGAGGAAGGAAAGGAGTTGACAGGCAGAGCACGGTCTCATAAACAATCTACGAGAAGGAAGGAATGGAGATGACAGGCAGAGCACGGCATCATAAATATTCTGACGAGAAGGAAGGAATGTACAGGCAGAGGCAGACTCGGCCTCATAAGCAATCTGACGAGAAAGAAGGAATGGATTTGACAGGCAAAGCACGGCATCACAAAAAATCTGACGAGAAGGAAGGAATGGACAGGCAGAAGCAGACACGGCCTCAAACACAATGTGACGAGAAGGAAGAAATGGACATTCAGAGGCAGACACGGCTTCATAAACAATCTACGAGAAGGAAGGAATGGAGATGACAGGCAGAGCACGGCATCATAAACATTATGACGAGAAGGAATGAATGGACAGGCAGAGGCAGACACGGCCTCATAAGCAATGTGACGAGAAGGAAAAACTGGACAGGCAGAGGCAGACACGGCTTCATAAACAATCTGACGAGAAGGAAGGAATGTAGTTGACAGGCAGAGCACGGCATCATAAACAATCTGACGAGAAGGAAGGAATGGACAGGCAGAGGTAGAGACGGCCTCATAAGCAATCTAACGAAAAGGAATGAATGGAGTTGACAGGCAGAGCACGGCATCACAAACGATCTGATGAGGAGGAAGGAACGGAGTTGACAGGCAGACACGGCCTCAAAAACAATCTGACGAGAAGAAAGGAATAGAGTTGACAGGCAGAGCACGGCATCATAACCAATTTGACGAGCAGGAAAGAATAGAGTTGACAGGTAGACACGGCCTCGTAAACAATATGATGAGAAGGAAGGAATGGAGTTGACAGGTAGACATAGCCTCATTAACAATGTGACGAGAAGGAAGGAATAGAGTTGACAATTAGACACAGCCTCCTAAACAATATGACGAGAAGGAAGGAATGGAGCTGACAGGCAGAGCACGGCATCATAAACAATTTGACGAGAAGGGAAGAATAGAGTTGACAGGTAGACACGGCCTCCTAAACAATGTGACGAGAAGGAAGGAATGGAGTTGACAGGTAGACACAGCCTCATTAACAATATGACGAGAAGGAAAGAATAGAGTTGACAGGCAAAGCACGGCATCACAAACAATCTGACGAGAAGGAAGGAATAGAGTTGACAGATAGACACGGCCTCATAAACAATATGACGAGAAGGAAGGAATGGAGTTGACAGGCAGAGAACGGTCTCATAAACAATATGACGAGAAGAAATTAATAGAGTTGACAGGTAGACACGGCCTCATAAACAATCTGACGAGAAGGAAGGAATAAAGTTGACAGGTAGACACAGCCTCATAAACAATAAGACGAAAAAGAAGAAATGGAGTTGACAGGCAGAGCACAGTCTCATAAACAATCATACGAGAAGGAAGAAATGGAGTTGACAGGCAGAGCACAGCCTCATAAACAATATGACTAGAAGGAAGGAATGGAGTTGACAGGCAGAACTCGGCATCATAAACAATCTGACGAGAAGAAAGGAATGGACAGGCAGAGGCAGGCACGGCCTCATAAACAATCTGACGAGAAGAAAAGAATGGTGTTGACAGGCAGAGCACGGCATCAAAAACAATCTGACGAGAAAGAAGGAATGAACAGGCAGAGGTAGAGACGGCCTCATAAGCAATCTGACGAAAAGGAATTAATGGAGTTGACAGGCAGAGCACGGCCTCATATACAATATGACGAGAAGAAAGGAATGGAAGTGACAGGCAGACACGGCCTCATAAGTAATCTGACGAGAAGGAAAGAATGGAGTTGACAGGCAAAGCACGGCCTCATAAACAATCTGACGAGAAGGAAAGAATGGTGCTGACAAGCAGAGCACGGCATCACAAACAATCTGACGAGAAGGAAGGGATGAACAGGCAGAGGTAGACACGGCCTCATAAACAATTTGACGAGAATGAAAGAATGGAGTTGACAGGCAGAGCACGGCCTCATAAAAAATCTGACGAGAAGGAAGGAATGGAGTTGACAGGCAGAGCACGACATTATAAACAATCTGACGAGAAGGAAGGAATGGAGTTGACAGGCAGACACGGCCTCAAAAACAATCTGACGAGAAGGAAGGATTAGAGTTGACAGGTAGACACAGCCTCATTAACAATATAACGAGAAGGAATGAATGGAGTTGACAGGCAGAGCACGGCATCACAAACAATCTGAAGAGAAGGAAGGAATAGAGTTGACAGGTAGACACGGCCTCATAAACAATCTGACGAGAAGGAAGGAATGGAATTGACAGACAGAGCACGGTCTCATAAGCAATTTGACGAGAAGGAAGGAATAGAGTTGACAGGTAGACACGGCCTCATAAACAATATGACGAGAACGAAAGAATGGAGTTGACAGGCAGAGCACGGCCTCATAAACAATATGACGAGAAGGAAGGAATGGAGTTGACAGGTAGACACAGCCTCATGAACAATATGACGAGAAGGAAGGAATGGAGTTGACAGGCAGAGAACGGTCTCATAAACAATATGACGAGAAGGAAGGAATAGAGTTGACAGGTAGACACGGCCTTATAAATAATATGAATAGAAGGAAGGAATAGAGTTGACAGGTAGACACAGCCTCATAAACAATATGACGAAAAAGGAGGAATGGAGTTGACAGGCAGAGCACAGTCTCATAAACAATCTTACGAGAAGGAAGGAATGGAGTTGACAGGCAGAGCACGGCATCACAAACAATCTGACGAGAAGGAAGGAATGGAGTTGACAGGCAGAACTCGGCATCATAACCAATCTGACAAGAAGGAAGGAATGGACAGGCAGAGGGAGACACGGCCTCATAAACAATCTGACGAGAAGGAAAGAATGGTGTTGACAAACAGAGCACGGCATCACAAACAATCTGACGAGAAGGAAGGGATGAACAAGCCGAGGCAGACACGACCTCATAAGCAATCTGACAAACAAGAATGAATGGAGTTGACAGGCAGAACACGGCATCACAAACAATCTGAAGAGGAGGAAGGAATGGACAGGCAGAGGCAGACACGGCATCATAAACAATCTGACAAGAATGAGGCAATGGACAGGCAGAGGCAGACACGGCCTCATAAACAATCTGACGAGAATGAAAGAATGGAGTTGATAGGCAGAGCACGGCTTCATAAACAATCTGACGAGAAGGAAGGAATGGAGTTGACAGGCAGAGCACGACATCATAAACAATCTGACGAGAAGCAAGGAATGGAGTTGACAGACAGACACGGCCTCAAAAACAATCTGATGAGAAGGAAGGAATAGAGTTGACAGGTAGACACAGCCTCATTAACAATATAACGAGAAGGAATGAATGGAGTTGACAGGCAGAGCACGGCATCACAAACAATCTGACGAGAAGGAAGGAATGGAGTTGACAGGTAGACACGGCCTCATAAACAATATGACAAGAAGGAAAGAATGGAGTTGACAGGCAGAGCACGGCCTCATAAACAATCTGACGAGAAGGAAGGAATAAAGTTGACAGGTAGACACAGCCTCATAAACAATATGGCGAGAAGGAAGGAATGGAGTTGACAGGCAGAGAACGGTCTCATAAACAATCTGACGAGACGGAAGGAATAGAGTTGACAGATAGACACGGCCTGATAAACAATATGACGAGAAGGAAGGAATAGAGTTGACAGGTAGACGCAGCCTCATAAACAATATGACGAAAAAGAATAAATGGAGTTGACAGGCAGAGCACAGTCTCATAAACAATATGACGAGAAGGAAGGAATTATGTTGACAGGCAGACACGACCTCATAAACAATCTGACGAGAAGAAAGGAATGGAATTGACAGGCAGAGCACGGCCTTATAAACAATCTGACGAGAAGGAAGGAATGGAGTTGACAGGCAGAGCACGGCCTCATAAACAATATGACGAGAAGAAAGGAATGGAGTTGACAGGCAGATACGGCCTCATAAGTAATCTAACGAGGAGACAATATGACGAGAAGGGAGGAATGGAGTTGACAGGCAGAGCACAGCCTCATAAACAATCTGACGAGAAGGAATGAATGTAGTTGACAGGCAGAGCACGGCCTCATAAACAATCTGACGAGAAGGAAAGAATGGAGTCGACATGTAGACACGGCTTCAGAAACAATCGGACGAGAAGGAAGGAATGGAGTTGACAGGTAGACACGACCTCATAAACAATATGACGAGAAGGAAGGAATGGATTTGACAGGCAGAGCACGGCCTCATAAACAATATGACGAGAAGGAAGGAATGGAGTTGACAGGCAGAGCACGGCCTCATAAACAATATGACGAGAAGGAAGGAATGCAGTTGACAGGCAGAGTACGGCCTCATAAACAATATGACGAGAAGGAAGGACTGGAGTTGATAGGCAGAGCACGGTCTCATAAAATGGATCAGGAACCAACAGCGCGACATTGAATTACGAGGAAGGCAGTCCCAACTGATGACCCAACCAATATAAATAATTACACTGTACACGTATATAGTGCAATAGACGACATATCCTCCTTTGTAAGGGGCTCGCCGATGACGAGACAATCCTAACGCTCGACCCTCCCACACTCATTGCGTATTAGCCCTTCAGTGCAATGATTCCGGATCGTGTGCCCGTAGCGTTAAATGGTGCGCATGTTTACTCGTGGAAAGGTAAACGTATAAGTCGATGTAAGGCATATGGTAGTACAAATACAACTATTATGGCAGACTGTGAACAGAGATGCAAGGATGATTATTTCAATATAATATATTTTCTTTTTTTTTTACTTATAATTGATGCTGTTGGGGCAGTGGAAAATAGCATAGGAAACTGATGTACTTCGTTCTAAGCAATTTGTTGACGGCCAGTGTTCGTGTTATAATTACCGCTAAGTCATTGAACCAAAGGTTACTTTGTTTGCAGATAGTCTTATATATTTATCCACGTGTTCTCTACAGGTCATAGTGATGCTTATAGGACCTCCGCTAGAGAAATAGGTGTAGTTTAGGTACTGAATCCCATGTGTATTTTGACGTTTTGCTGGATAATTGTTCGCATTTCGATAGGTTTGGGGCAGTGGAATAACTCATCCTGCAGCGAAACGCATTGAATACGATCGTTTTCTCTTGATTTTAATTAGTATCTCCGGTACCCTCATCGATAAATCGAGAAGCGCTCCAGCAGTGCTATCAAACTACATGCACTGCACACTACAGTGTGGGACATGGACGCACTGCACACTACAGTGTGGGGCATGGACACACTGCACACTACAGTGTGGAGCATGGACACACTGCACACTACAGCGTGGGGCATGGACGCACTGCACACTACAGTGTGGGGCATGGGCACACTGCACACTACAGTGTGGAGCATGGACACACTGCACACTACAGTGTGGAGCATGGACACACTGCACACTACAGTGTGGGGCATGGACGCACTGCACACTACAGTGTGGGGCATGGACGCACTGCACACTACAGTGTGGGTCATGGACGCACTGCACACTACAGTGTGGGGCATGGACACACTGCACACTACAGTGTGGGGCATGGACACACTACACACTACAGTGTGGGGCATGGACGCACTGCACACTACAGTGAGGGGCATGGACGCACTGCTCACTACAGTGTGGGGCATGGACGCACTGCACACTACAGTGTGGGGCATGGACACACTGCACACTACAGTGTGGGGCATGTACTCACTGCACACTACAGTGTGGGGCATGGAAACACTGCACACTGCAGTGTGGGCCATAGACACACTGCACACTACAATGTGGGTCATGGACACACTGCACACTACAGTGTGGGGCATGGACACACTGCACACTACAGTGTGGGGCATGGACACACTGCACACTACAGTGTGGGGCATGGGCACACTGCACACAACAGTGTGGGGCATGGACACACTGCACACTACAGAGTGGGGAATGGACACACTGCACACTACAGTGTGGGGCATGGACACACTGCACACTACAGTGTGGGGCATGGATGCACTGCACACTACAGTGTGGGGCATGGGCACACTGCACACTACAGTGTGGGGCATGGACGCACTGCACACTACAGTGTGGGGCATGGACGCAATGCACACTACAGTGTGGGGCATGGACGCACTGCACACTACAGTGTGGGGCATGGACGCACTGCACACTACAGTGTGGGGCATGGGCACACTGCACACTACAGTATGGCGCATGAACACACTGCACACAAGAGGGTGGGGCATGGACACACTTCACACTACAGTGTAGGACATGGACACACTGCACACAACAGTTGAGGACATGGACACACTGTACACAACAGTGTGGAACATGGACACACAGCACACTACAGTGTGACGCATGGACACACTGCACACTACAGTGTGGGGCATGGACGTACTGCACACTACAGTGTGGGGCATGGACACACTGCACTTTACAGTGTGGGGCATGGACACATTGCACACTACAGTGTGGGGCATGGACGCACTGCACACAAGAGTGTGGCGCATGAACACACTGCACACAAGAGTGTGGCGCATGAACACACTGCACACAAGAGCGTCGCGCATGAACACACTGCACACTAGAGTGTGGCGCATGAACACACTGCACACAAGAGTGTTGGGCATGGACACACTGCACACTACAGTGTGGGACATGGACACACTGCACACAACAGTTGAGGACATGGACACACTGTACACAACACTGTGGAACATGGACACACTGCACACTACAGTGCGGGGCATGGACACACTGCAACCACCAAGTGTGGGACATGGACACACTGTACACAACAGTGTGGAACATGGACACACAGCACACTACAGTGTGGGGCATGGACACACTGCAACCACCAAGTGTGGGACATGGACACACTGTACACAACAGTGTGGAACATGGACACACAGCACACTACAGTGTGGGGCATGGACACACTGCAACCACCAAGTGTGGGACATGAACACACTGCACACAACAGTGCAACGTATCTCCAGGCACAAAGTACTTCCTAGTTCAAGATTATGTTGTGAGTACAGAACTTTTAATCATTGTGAGTGTACAATTTATAATCATTGCGAGTGCCTAATGATCATTGTTGTGAGGGCAGAGCCGATCGTTTGGGACTTGCATAGGTCATTGATTCTTGCACAGGTTTTTGATACTTGAACAGGCCATTGATAATTACACCGGCTATTGATACTTGCACAGGCATTAATACTTCCACAGGCCATCGATACATGTACAGGTGATTGATACTTGCACAGGCTATTGATACATACACAGGCTATTGATGCTTGCACATGGAATCGATTCTTACACAGGCTATTGACTTGGACAGGCTAATAATACTTGCATAGGCTATTGATCTTTGCACAAGCCTTTGACATTTGCACAGGTCATCGATTCTTACACAGGCTATTAATACTTGCTCAGGCTACTGCATTGTGCAAGTATCAGTGCGGCACGTGCCAAACAGAGCTGAAGATGAAACTTCAAACGATCGGCCACCTTCCCTGACAAATGCAGAGCGAATTGCATTTTTTTCCTCACACATAACCCAGCGTCGACATTTGGTAATGCCCTGAATGCGAGACTATTTACCCTAGAGACGACTGATAAAACCAAGTTTTATACTCGTTGAAAGGCTACTATATTTATGGCCTTCAACGTGGTGATGCTTCTACCTGAGAACAGTTCATTTGATCATTTTTGTAGGCGCAGAACAGATCATTGTTGTGAGTGATAAACTGATCATTGTTGTTAGTGAAGAACTGATCATAATTGTGAGGGCAGAACTGATCATTGTTATGAGTGATGAACTGATCATAATTGTGAGGGCAGAACTGATCATCGTTGTGAGGGCATAACTGATCATTGTTGTGAGGGCAGAATTGATCATTGTTGTGAGGGCAGAATTGATCATTGTTGTGAGTGATGAACTGATCATTGTTGTTAGTGAAGAACTGATCATAATTGTGAGGGCAGAACTGATCATTGTTATGAGTGATGAACTGATCATAATTGTGAGGGCAGAACTGATCATCGTTGTGAGGGCAAAACTGATCATTGTTGTGAGGGCAGAATTGATCATTGTTGTGAGGGCAGAATTGATCGCTGTTGTAAGTGCAAAACTGATCATTGTTGTGAGTGATGAACTGATCATGGTTTTCAACCATTGGCACGATGATCTGTTTTTATCCATACTGATGAGATGTGCTGCTTTAGGTGGTTCCTCTGCTACCTATCTGTCATTATTGGAAGCCGATGCCTCTCTTTGTCACCCACACTTAATTTGCTTCCGCTGGCGCTCTTCCACTCATTGTTTTTGTTGATGCCTCCTATTGCCGTCCTGCCTAAAGAGGAACAAGATGCAATTCGTTGTAGTGCTTGTGGATTGGTAAAGAGAGGAACCTTTTACACATCATCAGACTGGTGAGCATCACCTATTGGAGTACCCAGTTACTCAGTAGAGATCATTGGTAAAGAGAGGAACCTATTACAAAACATCAGACTGTTGAGCATCACCTATTGGAGTACCCAGTTACCCAGTAGAGATCATTGGTAAAGAGAGGAGTCTTTCACACATTATCAGACTGTTGAGCATCACCTATTGGAGTACCCAGTTACCCAGGAGAGATCATTGGTAAAGAGAGAAACCTTTTACATATCAGACTGCTGAGCATCACCTATTGGAGGACCCAGTTACTCAGTCGAGATCAAGCGGAATTTCAAAGTCGATCTCAAGCCACCAGGATTAGGAGACATGTTACGGGGGATCACAAAGACTGCATGATACGGTGCCCGAGCTCCCGCCTAGACCAGAGTGGGCTAGTAGCAAAATGGACAGAAGCAGAGATGAGAAGAATTTGCATTTAAAGGAGAGAGCGTCTGTCAAGTTTGCTGATGGGTACTCAAGTGGTGTGTTGCGAGAGCTTGTCCTTCGGGCTTAGCGTCAGAGGCTGACGTTACGACAAACTCTCTTCAATTACCACAACCGCCGTCTGAGGATAATCAAGTTTTACCAGCTCCTCCGCATGATGACTGTGCGGGCCTCACAGTTGCCACGGACCGCCGTCTGAGGATAATCAAGTTTTACCAGCTCCTCCTGATGATGACTGTGAGGGCCTCACAGTTGCCACGGACCGCCGTCTGAGGATAATCAAGTTTTACCAGCTCCTCCTGATGATGACTGTGAGGGCCTCACA
>SDVV010032259.1:0-11449 GCA_016164225.1 Gammarus roeselii
TATATATATATTTATATGAATATTATAAACCTAAGAAAGAGCTCTTAACTTAGACAAAGGAAGGAATCTCTTAGCGAGCCCGATCGTCCGCTTGCCATAGCTGATTCCTTGTCAGGGATTGAGTTGGATTGGTCGACTGTTACTGTGAGACTAGGCCGTCGGAGCATAGGAACACTGTTCGATATTCCAATCCACAGGGGCTGTCGATGATTTCTATTTGGTTCATAGTAACAGTGAAGGGCTTTTTGATTGGCAGGGACTATTGATGGTCGTTCTCTGTTACATTGTTGGGTATCCTGATTGACAAGGGCTATCGAGGGTCGTTCTCAGTAACAGTGTTGGGCCTCCTGATTGACAGGGACTATTGATGGTCGTTTTCAAAAACAGTGTTGGTTATCGTGATTGACAAGGACTATTGATGGTCGTTCTCAGTAACAGTGATGGGCCTCCTGATTCACAGGGACTATTGATGGTCGTTCTCCGTAACAGTGTTGGGCCTCCTGATAGACAGGGACTATTGAAGGTCGTTCTCAGGAACAGTGTTGGGTCTCCTGAGTGACAGGGACTATTGAAGGTCGTTCTCAGGAACAGTATTTGGTCTCTTGATTGGCAGGGACTATTGAAAGTCGTTCTCAGTAACAGTGTTGGGCCTCCTGATTGACAGGGACTATTGAAGGTCGTTCTCAGTAACAGTGTTGTGCCTCCTGATTAACAAGGACTATTGATGGTCGTTCTCAGTAACAGTGTTGGGCCTCTTGATAGACAGGGACTATTGATGGTCGTTCTCCGTAACAGTGTTGGGCCTTCTGATTTACAGTTTCAAGATAGGCCAAAACTCGAAACTTCAAACGACAGCGGGGGGAAGAAGAGGTATAGTACATACTTCTTGACGTAGGTTTTGACGAGGATTCCAATTTTATCCGCAATCTGTCAGAGAACGGACAATAATAATTTCCCCAATGCTTTTTTTTAAGAACGGAAACGTCTCATCAAAGTGGTTCCTATGTTGCTTGGTACGGGGACCATTATTCAGAGATAAAAACTATTCATGTTCAGTAAAAAAAATAGAAGGATTTTATGATTTTAATAAAAAAATATCTACTGTTGAGTCATGTCCCAGGTATTTTTCGTCCATATTCCTTGATGGGAAATGTAGAGATGGAAAAATAAAGTGAGGGATCTGGTCCGCTTCGGGATCGGAGTTTTTGTGGATGTTGGAAGCAGCAGACGTCAGAGGATGTTAGGCGCAGCAGACGTAGGAGGCTGTTAAAAGCAGCAAACGTTAGAGGTTGTTAGAAACAACAAACGTCGGGGTATGTTAGGAGCAGCAGACGAAGAAGGTCGTTTGAAGCAGTAGACGTGGTGCATGACGGGAACAGCAGATGTAGCAAGATATTAGGAGCAGATAACGTAGGAGGATGTTAGGAGCAGCAAGTGCAGGAGAATGCTAGGAACAATAGACGTAGCAGAGTTTTAGGAGCTGCAGACGTATGCGATGTGAAGAATAGCAGACCTGGAAGGATGATGTGAGCAGCAGACGTAGGAGGATGTTAGGAGCAGCTGACGAAAAAGACTAAAGAAAACAGCGAACACACGAGGTCATTAGGAGCAGCAGACGTAGGAGCATATTAGGAACAGCAGACACAGAATGATATTAGGATTAGTAAAAATAGGAGGATATTACGAGCTACTGACGTTGCTGTTGTAGTTGTTGTTGTCGCTGCTTAGCCTTGGTTTCCACTTGCGGTGGGGAAAACCGCGCTGGCGCACCGCCCAAAATTTTTGATACCCATCGACACTTGCGTGTTGAGACAGGAGGAGGTGGGAGGAGAGAAAGGGGGACCGGCTTAATGGTGGGGTGGAGTGTTATTGTTGCTATCTAAATAACCTTTGTGTGTTGTGTGGCTACCCGTGTGCTATAGTTTTAACTGTGGAAACCAGAACATTGCTACTTGCAAAGTGTTTTTGTCCTTTAGCCACAGTGTAATGCATCAACCAGACGCGTGCAGGATTAATATCGTGTGGAACAGCGATATTTTGAAGGCGAGAAATGATGGGGGTTGTTCACTTGCTCATGAATGAAACAGTGTATATGCTGTAGCTCTGGTGTCTTGCGAGCAAGTGTCAGTGGGCCTGAGGCCCAAGCAGTGCACAGACTGTGTCCACGTCGCCGCCGCAGAAACGGCGCGCATGACGCGATCCCCACCGAAGTAGAGTATATAACTGCGAAACGGCCCTGCAAAGGAATAAGATAGGGCTTAATTAGCGGTGGGGTAGGGGCTGGCCGGAGTCAGCGACGGAAGGCGGGCGACGCGACCTGAACTGGTTTTGGCGCATGAGTCGGCTAACGGGCGGAAGGGGGGGCGAAGGGGCGGATGGATGGTCAGCTTAAATATATTAATAGTTTGTTAATAGGTTATATAAATAGAATGTTTACATAATGGTATTTGCATTTCAATGTTGGGCATACTGTATTGCAATTCCATTGCATGTCATGTTGCATATATGCATTTGCAATGCTTGTCCTCTGAATGTATCGGGGTATTGATATCATACAATTGAAAGATAATTTTTATTGATAATAAATCTAACAGTTATATACTAATTCACATGCAGTTTTAAAGGTTAGCACTCCATACTTTCTCACACGAATTTTGTTTTCCCTATACGTTCATGATGAATTTTCCAATCTTGGTATCATTTCTACGTCATTCGCTGTTGATCAATTTACACGTGGCATAGATTCAATTAGTTTAATGTTGTTTTTCTACGATTGTATTATCAGTACCCTTGCGCTCTGTTTCACTCACTCCTGCAGTAACTCCTTCTTTCGTTTCTTCTGTTTTGAGCTATCGCACACATAGAAGAAGATTAAAAAAACAAGTGACTGAAACATTCCTTCAAAAGGAGAAAGAACCCGTTATGGATCATTTTCACGATGCAAATTATTCGCTCAGTGTGAATAGGATTGTCTTTGTCAATGGAAGCAATTCGTTTTATTTCTCTATATATCGGTATTACCATATTTCAAATGTTTCGTTATCAAGCGTATGTAGACTGTTCGGGTAGTCTCACCTCGATTTTTGTTTGGCGAGTATCGGTTGGATGCCCTATAGCGACAGCACCTGAACGATATGGATTAATTGTAAGTTATTATTATATTGTGTTATGTATACTTAGTAATAAACGTTTGATATATGTTGAATTTTGTATTGTTTTTGGAATTTTGAATAGTTATCTCATACAGTAATAGGAATTTTTAGGATATTTTAGGTTTGTATCTTCAATGTAGCACAATTTTTTCTGGCCTACTTGGTCGGTTGTTGAATTATTCTCCTTTTTTTAAATTGGCAAATCCGCAAAAAATGCTACCTTGGTACTTATCGATTTGGACGTATGTAAAGAAATTTATGCTCTTTAATAGTATATGGTGTTGTTGTATTTAATCGATTTGGCTGTATATACCGTTTTATTCTGTGTCGAAGTAGGTGTTATTATTATTTTCTTATTACATGGTTACATATTAGGAACATTTACATATAAGGAACATTTATATCAATCTATTTTCATAATTTTAGGAGCAGTTGCAGGGCTTACGTTCACGTATTTTCAATACGTACGACAATGGACGATGAAACATGTTCATGTATATATTTAAATATTTATTACATGGTTACATAGGAACATTTCCATATAAGGATCAGTAACATATTAGGATTTCTTAGAGAATATAACCTGAAGACGTGGACATACTTTCATCATTCACCCGACTACACACGTCAAGGACGGCTTCTCATTGCTTACGTCTCTTCAATGTTAAATCCATTTGTACATCGACATCATCACCCGAGACACATCGCTTCCTCTTTTTGGCGAAGGTAAGTTCAACTTCAATGGATTTTTTGTGAATGTCTGGATGGCCATAGGCAAGAGGTGTGCACGCATCGATAAAGTAGCGTTTGTTTTCAAATTTTCTTAGAGTATTTTTCATAGTGCGTACAGTTTGAAGCAGGCACGCTTGCGCGCGAATGTTGTGTATGGTCTCAAAGTTTGTGTATGTTTTCTAGTTATGTATGTTTCTGTATTGTTCATGTCTGATTTTGGCTTGTGTCTGGTAATTGACACCTTTAGCAACTGATTTTGTGGTGTCGGACTCGAGCAACATGCTGTTACACTTTGATTGCAAGCAAATGATTTCACACGGGTAGTCATCGGTTCTTTCGCTTTTCAGTAGCCCCAGCTAGCCTTTCTTCGTTTCATCGTACAAGGGATAATTTTTCGGGTAGTTTGAGAAGTCCATGTATTCAGTCAGAAGAGCTTGCCGCACTTCCGCCTCAATGTCAACCACACCTTTGAACTGGAGCAGCAACGAGTCTGTGTCCGAGTAGATGAGTGAAACATTGTCACCGTATTCAAGTTTCAGAGTGTCATAAAAGAAGCTGTAGACTTTTGGTTTAGCCTCTGTTTAGAGATGATTAGATATATATCTACGATACCTTAGGTATGTGAGTCCAATTTCAATTGCCTAATATCTATCGCCTTTCAATGCTAGCTATTCAGTATTGCAATTCATTGCAAGTCATATTGCATAACTGCAATTTCAATGCTAGTCATTGGAGTTAAATTTAGGATGTTGCAAACAAAGATTTATATGATATATTTTTATTGATATTAGATTTATAACACATATATGTTAGTGAATTTCATAGGTTTATCATTTATACGAAAACATTTACTCCGAAAATCGACGCGAGCAACTGTACGAAACATACGTTTCGACTTCGACTTCCCTCTCTGGTCTTATCTTGATCGGCGATATCAGAGCCACTCAAAGGGTTCTTTATCTATGATAAGCATTATTTTTCACCTGGAGCTGTCTTCTCATCATATCGCTGTAGTATTTATCATCTGCTTTTTTTCTCTGGTCTATTAAGGTTTTAGATTGCTGCCCTTAGTACACATTTTAGATAGACGGGTATCTTTGGGAGTATTGTATGCATCACTTCATAACCTACCTTGTAACCAGTATTTTGTTTGGAGTTTTCAGCGAGCTTTTTCTAACGCTAGTTTTTTAATTATAGTTAAATGTTTATGACATCGAATAGTTACAGTTTTTTTCTTACTAGCCTCGACATTCACATTCAGTATATTTCCGGAAATATCCAAAATATACCTAATTCTCCCAGCACTCAAACGTTTGAGACATGATTATCTCTCTTCGTGTTTCATTTCCAACAACTTTCAAACAAAGTCACATATACATTTTACACCTATTATACTTGAAACCGTTTTATTACCCCATTTGATAATTCGGTTCCTCTCAACTTTATCAGTTTTTTCTTCATATGACATGTCCTCGATATCATTGTCACACGTTCCAATATCACTGGTACTGGTGTCCATTTCCACTTAATGTTTTCCACATTTTCCCCATATTTTCGTTATTTCCATTTCGTTTAAGGTTTGGGGCTTCTCCCCCCCTTTCTATTTAGCCATTCACCTAATCTTAATTCTTTCTACATTTGTTAGAGGTAAAACATTTTCTTTACTGCTCGCACGCTGTTGAACACTGTCTATCTCATTATTTCGGAAACCCAGTTACGGTTTATTCTGTGCTATCAATACGCCTTTGCCATTCTTAGAGCTTGTGTTTTTCTCGTTCGTTTTTAATATTTTCATACGCAAGATAGTAACGTCGTATGAGATGTTGCCAAAACCCGAACGTGGAACTTGATTTGCTTAATTTTCTCTACGCAGTGCAAATAACACATATTTCCGTATTATCCTTTATATTAAAATATTTCCATATCAAACTTGGCGACATCCTTCTACAACGAAAGCAGACCGTTAACTGAATGAGTACAAATCTTAGTCCAATTTTATTTATACTTCTACGTGCATATATAGGATCAAAGGCATCACCTCTGCCGGCACTGTCCTGGCACCATGTAAGTATTTACATACATTTGCACTAATATGCAGGATCGTTCACCATCTGTATCATTTTACTAATGATCCGTGATGTAATGACCACAGTCAACAAAAATCTAGAATATAAATCACACCCAAGCTACATAATTAGCGATTCGTACGTCAATGTACGATAACAAAACCAAAATAAAACAAAATCAAAACCAAATCAAAGCCAAAACAAAACGCAAACAAAACTAATTCAACAATGTCATATACGTCAATACCTAACCTAACCAATCACACCAAGAAGTACATATTTCATGCTATTATTTGTATTTATTCAGGGATTTGTTCGTTATCCATATCAAATCACTCCACATGGTTCTATTTTACGTCTCTTTTTAATACCACACACACCAGGAACACACACACATACACGTGTTGTACGCATATGCAGAGCCGGTCACGGCATAATGTAGTCGTTTTTTAGGTCGGTACCGGTACCATGTAGGCATTTACACACATTTGTGCAAAATGGGTTACCATACACTGCCAGATGCATTAATACATATGCAACCTTACCTAACCATAATAACCAATAGTTATGTATTATACTTAAAGTTTGATAGTTGTGTATTATATTTAGTCATCATTTTTATGCGATATACATATCCAATCCCTCCACATGGCTCTATTTTACGTAACTTTGTTTTGTTTAATATAACACACACAATGTAGACACATACACACATTTGTATATGTATACAGGGTCGGTTAACATCTGTAGTATTTTTACCTTCGATCTGTGATTTTTCCATTGGAACAATATCCCTACTTGTGTTACAAGATATTTATTGTGGATCAGCTTCACGGCATGTTAGGTTAAAAAGAACTAATCATCCTAACCTAACCAATTGTATTCAGGAATTATGTTTTATCGATCGACTTTTTATGCTTGCATGTAATTCAGTGTTATAGGATCAATGCAGAACAGATATCTCCACTTGATTCTACATTTTGATCTATCCTTTGCAGTTTTGATACACAATTTCAATTTTGATCTAGCAAATTTCATCCGCTTGCATAGGTAATTACATCGTTGTTTGATTGGTATAGCTATTTTCATATGATTCTTGATTTTTGATTTGACATAATTATACATGACTTATACATGTTATTCATACCCATCAAAAACCTTTACCTAACCCAACCTTATGGATGGTATTCAGTCATTGATATATACATATGAACCCCTCCACACGGTTCTCTATAAAACTATCACCTATTTTTTTCTACTTCGTGGTCACTCTCGGCCCATATTAATTAGCAGAGAGGCCAGATTTTAAATTTTAGATGGTTTGAATGTTACAAGTATTTCATATTTGTATCCAGTTTCACACAAACAAACATTTCGTTTCATACCAGGTCTACCACATTTACTCCAATATCTTCTGACACTACATCCCTAGACGACTTGTACGGCTGATTTGCATTTTCTTTCCTATAATTTTCATATTCTTGACGATGACTTCGTTTCAGATATCGCAATACATTACTCGTGGATTTATGTTTATTCAATTTTATTTATTTTTTGCACAGATTACAAACCCCCGTTACCTCATTACTTTCGAACAAACGCCGACTGAAGCTTATACCACACCCTGTCATAACAGAATCACAATCTTGACTGAACAAGATCTGATCGGACTCTGATTTATATCCTACCAATCAGTAACACATCTAGAACATTCATCCCCAAGATAGGTTTATGGCAATGTTTAAATTTTGTTATGGGCGACATTTTGAGTTTCGTTTCATACCGTCAAACATAGTCTCCTACTGATTTCAACAATTCGATGTTACCTCCGACTGACACGATGTATGCAATTCATTGTTTAACCTTTGAGTTTAGGATAGTATAAACATTTAATAGAAATTTACATGGTTTATTACCTATTATTAGTAATAATTACAGATTTTGCTGGCATCATCAGTACCATCTACTTGGTTTTTTGATTTGAAACAGCATGGTTCGTACATCCAACCATACCCAGCATCACTATATCTCAGTTTCTTCTCAAAATCCTTCATATACTCCATCATATCTTTTATGCGAATACCGACGGCTGTTCCGTTCCCGTGAGTCCATAAATATAGTGCTTCTTCTTCTTGAACCTTAATATTCGAAACTTCTCCAATTCAAAGTCATTCAGATCTTAATCATTGAGGAATTGTTGCATACGGTTCAGTTTTTTTAATGCTCTTAGGTACAATTAGTTTTCTACTAACTCAGCTTTATTACAGTCGTGATGATTTTCCATTTGCATCATATCAATTTCGATATTTGCTTTCTTATTTCCCATGAAATTTGTTACGTACGACTGTAACACGTTGACATTAGTTATCCGAGGCTAACTTTCTTTCTCCATCGTCCATATATGAAAGTTATTTCCCACTCTTTTGATTCTTGTTTTACCCATTCTGAGATAACTGATATTTTCAACACTAGTCAATATTTGTTCGATCCGACTCATCATATGCGGAGATTTCTCCTTCCAAAACACGTAAACTAATTTTTGCCACGTGAACACTGACTCCAATCTCGGCATGCAGCTAGCTATTAAAATGCGATTGCATGTTTTTTTTTAAACATTAGGGCTATCATCGCTCGCCTAGGACATCAACTGTGTATGTATGTATGTATGTATGTATGTATGTATGTATGTATGTATGTATGTATGTGTATAGGGCTGTTTATGTGTGTGCATATGTATGTTCAATCGCATGTGCATGTACATGAATTAAAAAGAGGACAATAAAATTTAAAATTCAATACAATTTTAAAATATTGAATTTTAGTAGCCAAGTTATCACTTCAATAGACGGACTTGGCTATGTCCGGGCGTCGATTTTTTTTGAAATTTTATTGAAATTTAAAATTGTTTCGATTTTTTTTTTCAACTTATGTGCACGTACATACGCTTGAACATACACATGCACAGACGTACACACACCAATACACGTACATACATACATACTCAGTTGATGACCAAGGCGAGCGATGATATGCCTAATGTTTTGCAAGAAAAAAACTTGCTATTGCATCACAATAGTTAGTGGTATGCCGAGATTGGATTCAGTGTTACGTTGAGTGTAGGTGGAGCAGGACTGCTCATACTCAAATAGACAACAATGAATGTTCACGTGGTAAAAATTAGTTAACGTGTTCGGGAAGAAGAAATCTCCGAAGATGATATGAATCGGCTGGAACAAAAATTGAATAGTGTTGATAATATCAGTTATCTCAGGGTAAAGCAAGAATCAAAAGAGTAGGAAGATGAAATTCATATTTGGATGTAGGAAAAAGGAAGTCGGCTTTGGGTAACTAATGTCGACGGGTTACAGTCGTATGTAACAAAGTTCAAGAGAAATAAGAAAGCAAATCTCGAAATTGTTATGTCCCAAGTGGAGAATCATCATCATGACTGTAATAAAGCTGAGGTAGTAGAAAACAATTTGTACCTAAAAAACAAAAGAAAATCTAGAACGTATGCAACAATTCCTCAATGATGAAGATCAGAATGACTTTGAATGGGAGAAGTTTTGAATAATTAAGGTTCAAGAAGAAAAAGCACTATATTTATGGAAACACGGGAACGAAACAGCTTTCGGTATTCGCATCAAAGATATGATAATTTTTATGATAGATTTTGAGAGGAAACTGAAATATAGTGATGCTGGGTTTGGTTGGATGTACGAACCAAGCTGTTTCAACTAAAAAAAATGAGGTAAATGGTATTGATGATGCCATGCTGATCTGTAATTAATACTAATATATAGTTATAAACCATGTAAACCTTTATTAAATGTTTATATTATCCTAAATTCAAAGGTTAAGCAATGAATGGCATACATCGTGTCTGTCGAAGGTAACCGCGAATTGCCGATATCAGTAGAAGATTATGTTTCACGCTATGAAACGAAGCTCAAAATGTCGCTCATGACAAATTCAAACATTGCCATCAACCTATCTTGGGGGTGAATGTTCTAGATGTGTTACAGATTGGTAGGATATAAATCAGCCGTGCAAGTCGTCTAAGGATGTAGTGTCAGGAAATTTTGAGGTAAATGTGGTAGACATTGTATGAGACGAAGTGTTCGTTTGTGTGAAACCGGATACAAATATGAAATACTTGTAACATTCAAACCATCTAAGATTGAAAATCTGGCCTTTCTGCTAACTAATATGGGTCGAGAGTGACAACGCAGTATAAATAATTAGGTGAAAGTTTTATAAAGAACCATGTGGAAGGGTTCATATGTATATATCAAAGACTGAATACCATACAAAAGATTAGGTTAGGTAAGGTTTTTGATGGGTGTGAATAAAATGTAAAAGTGATGTAGAAATCTGTCAAATTAAAAATCAAGAATCATATGAACAATAGCTATACCAATCAAACAACGATGTAATTATTTATGAACACGGATGAAATTTATCAGATCAAAATTGGAAGTGTCCATCAAAACTGCAAAGGAGATATTTGGAGATATTTGTTATGCATTAATCTTGACACACTGCAAATCATATGCAAGCATAAAAAATCGTTCGATAATACATAATTTTTGAGTACAATAGGTTAGGTTAGGTTAGGATGATTAGTTCTTTTTAACCTAACATGCCGTGAAGCTGATCCACATCAAATATCTTGTGTGTATGTGCCTATATTGTGTGTGTTTGTGTGTGATATGAAATAAAACAAAGTTACGTAAAATATAGCCATATGGAGGGATTTTTTATGTATATTGCATAAAAAATAATGACATAACCATCAAACTTGAATGAAAATACATAATTATTGGTCAAGATGGTTAGATTAGGTTGTTTCAGTATAAATGTATCTGGCAGTGTATGGTAACTCTTTTAACACAAATGTGTGTTAATGCCTACATGGTACCGGTACTGACCCTAAAAAACGACTACATTATGACGTGACCGGACCTGCATATGCGTAAAACGCGTGTATGTGTGTGTACCTGGTGTGGGTGGTATTAAAAAAGGGTACGTAAAATAGAACCATTTTGAGTTATTTAATATGGATAACGAATAAATCCCTGAATAATTACAAATTATAAGCATGAAATCTGTACCTCTTGGTGGGATTGCTTAGGTTAGTTATTGACGTATATGACATTGATAAATTCGTTTCGTTTTTTTTTTTAATTTGGTTTTAATATTTTTTATTCATCGTACATTGAATTATGTAGCTTGGGCGTGATTTATAGTCGAGAATTTTGTTGACTGTGGTCATTACATCACAGATCTATAGTAAAATGATACAGATGGTGAACGAGCCAGTATATTAGTGCAAATGTGTGTAAATGCTTCATGGTGCCGGGACAGTGCCGGCAGAGGTGATGACTTCGATCTTGTATATGCATGCATGCAAAAGTATATATAAAATTGGACTCAGATTTGTATTCATTCAGTTAACTGTCTGCTTTCGTTGTAGAAGGATGTCGCCAAGTTTGATAT
>SDVV010032260.1:0-11449 GCA_016164225.1 Gammarus roeselii
CTCAAGGGTGTCCCAAAGGGTCTCAAGGGTGTCCCAAAGGGTCTCATGGGTGTCCCAAAGGGTCTCAAGGGTGTCCCAAAGGGTCTCAAGGGTGTCCCAAAGGGTCTCAAGGGTGTCCCAAAGGGTCTCAAGGGTGTCCCAAAGGGTCTCAAGGGTGTCCCAAAGGGTCTCAAGGGTGTCCCAAAGGGTCTCAGAAGAGTCCAAGGGGGTTCCCCCGAATCCTCCTGGTCTTCCATGTACCCAATATTCCCGAACCCTTCGGGTTTCCGAATTCCGCGGGTTCACGAGTACCTTCACTCCATGGGGCACCTAATCTCAACCAGACTCTATTTATAATACCCAATGCAAAATTTATCACTATGAAAAATTAGCAGAGATAAATATTAGAGCTCACGAAAAAATAAATACTAAAATAAAGTGTTAATAATTAATAAAAGAATAATTATCTATCCAAACCAACAACACCTTACCTAGCTGATTAAATAATTATAATAATAATAAAAGCTTTATTAACAAACAACATGGGCATAGTATTACAATTAAGACATATTTTAGGGTTACAGTGAGAACGAAGGTATAAAACTACCGCACACAACTAAGAACAAATTACGGCATACAACTCTATCCTGCCTATGTGTTTAGTAATTCTCTGCATCGCCTTAACAATGACGAGGCAGCAAGCGCATCATCAGAGCAGATGCAACGAGGATTTCATTTGGGGAGTTCATAACTCGAGTCATGAGGCTGTGTGTCGCTTTACGGAACAGTACCTTGATGTGATCCGATTGGTTTTCAGCAAAACCCTTCTCGCTGACGTCGAGCGAGGGACCTGCATCAGCCGTCTAAATGTGTTATTATAACTCACTGTCAATTTCCTCATGCTATATTGAAAGTATTTTCTCCACAGTGCATTACAATAAATCGGGTAAAAATATGATTTGAAGAGCTGGATTTTAGCTCCTCTTGGTGCAAACGAGAATTTTCGTATCAGCAGGTTACCAATTGCATTTTACCGCCTTGTTTGTTTAGCAACATCCTTGTCATCAGTACAACAGCTCTGATGATGTGCCCTAAATATTGAAATTCATCCACATAATCCAGTGCAACGCCGCCTAGTTTTATCTCAGTCGATAGGTAGCTAATAACTAGGGCCCTTCGGTCTAACTAGCTTACATACAGTTTTCGCAGTGTTATATACAATATCATGAGGTTCAGCCAAATTATTACAGATATCAAGAAGCTTTTGCAATGCTGAGAGTCTGTGCCAACAACACCATATCATCTGCATAACTAAGATTGTCAACACAGCAGTTGACGACATAACACTCTTGGTTTTCTGTACCTAGGAGGTAATTCAGCTCATCAGTGTACACGTTATACAACAGTGGCGATAGCTGACCTCCCTGCCAAATTCCGTTTTAACAATAATAAGTGACCGATTTCGAACTACCCCATCGCACTAGGAATTTCTGTTCCCTGAACCAAAATACAAGCAAGTGCACAATACGAAGAGGGGCTCCTCTCAATTGACTGTCTGAATCAAGTCCAATGGCTTACTCTTCAAAAGCTTTGCGTCTAAAAAACACAGAAAAACAGGCGTCTCCACAGCAGTAATACTCAACGGTTTGTTTCAATGCGAATATAGTTATTTCAGTTCTATGGCCCTATTTGAATCCGAACTGACTGTTCGCGGTAGACAGAAATGTTTGCAATCATGCATGAATAACCTGCTCAAGAATCTCGGAAATTGAGGTGGCAATAGCAATGGGGCGATAATTATTTATATCAGAAGGGTCCTTCGTTTTACATTTCAGAAGAGGAATCACAGTTACATGCATCACCTCTCTTGGTAGCTCCTCGACATGTATCAGCCAGAAAGGAAGAGAGCAAGCACTGCAGTCAGTCTGTGGGCAGCATCATTGAACACTTCACTCGGCATGTCGTGATTTCCACCAGCTTTGTCATTTTTGAGGCCTTTGACAATGCTCCTAACCTCTGCCACTGAAACCATTTCGTTAACAGCAGGAACATTATCGAGAGCGTTTAAAGGTGCACTAGATTTCACGCCATCGAAATATGGTTCGCAATTTATATCAATGGTATAGAGCCCATTTAATATCATGAGTTATTTAAAGCGTCAGAATAGTCCAATATATTTTCTGGAGTGCATTAATAATTACCATCTGAAGAAATGCGCACGAATGACTAGCACTTCGAGTGTGATAATTTTGCCCTTCTGTGACTCTGATCACGTTATAGTGTTACAACCACTCAGCATTATCTCAGAGCTGGTCTACTTCCATAGAAATAGGCGATTGTTGCTATATAATAGTTTGGCTTCCTAACAATACATAATTTAAGCTCATTGACATGATGGTTAGAATACTTGGATTACCGGTTAAATTCAGCTGTTGAGCTTGAACGCGGCAAATTGATTAGTATCTTTTTGGTCTGACACAAGACATACGGGTCAAGAAATTCGTTTTTCTTAAAATATTTTGCTATCATTTTTTAATACACAGCGTTCTGAAAAAGTAATAACATTGTTCAACACTATTACTAACCTATCAAAACGAAGCAATTGAAGTTTCAAATTCAAGCGCAATTTAACAGAGAAATAACATGACGTCGACGTGCACTGTTTAGAAACGTAGAACAGCTATAATCGTTAACCCAATAAAGGATTGTGGCAGTATTCGTGTAATCCCATTTAGTTTTTTTCGCTGCGTTTCGGGTCCGTGGAGCGTAGTTATCCGAGAGCACTTCGACAACACAATTTAAGCAAAAATCGGGTAAGTGGATTAACTCCATCTACTCCAAGGTAACCATGAGTAAACCGCCTGAGCACTTCTGTACTTAAAGGTGAAAACATCTTCAAAAGTTACGCGACATCACTGAAGCGCAATTTGCGCATTCAATTATTTGAGTGCACTACAGAGGAATAAATAACGGTCCTTTGTTGTAAGCGATTGCAGTCAAGTGATGCAAATGAACAGCGCCTGCATGACGACTGTGCATTGGCTTCTGATAACATTACTCTTTGGGTCCTAGAATGAATTGCCATTATTACAAAATTTGCTTCACCTTTTTAAGACAAGCGTCGGTAAGTAAGGTAGGGTAAGAAAGTCTGTTGGTAAAAGCCACGAATCATATGTACCTTAGCCACAAATTGTTTCTATCTGTACGCAAGGCTACACGCCCAGCAGCCCTTACACCTGCACCACAGCATACTACACCTGCACCAAAACTTGGACCACAGTTCGGTTTATTCTTTCGTGCTTAGATTTTACAAGGGAGACACCCACTCAACATAAATGTGCGTTACAGCACATCATCCTGACTCTGAGCCGGTGAAGGAGCTATCAATGATTTCACGTCAGTTCAGCACATCTCTCATTTATCTGTGGTTCATTGATAACAAAAAACAAAGCATAGAATATGCTTTGCTTCCGAGTAGGGCAAGTCGATGTTTTTAAGATAAACCACCAGTTTCAATGCTAGCGAGTAACTCGCACTTAGTTTGCACACAACCTCACGCAACAATGGACAGCCCGCAACTGACGACTGCCGGTGCCGAGCAGGCAATGCTACACAAGTGGCAGTGCAGACGCCGACAACGCGCACATGCGTTACGTTTAGACAGTTCCTCACGACTCTTACAACTAATTGTTTACAACATATTATATGACTAAAGAACATTGACCTCATACCTAAATGTTAAAGCCAACTCTTCGACTTTTATTTTCAAAGCATTTCAAACAAGCTTGCAAAAGTGTATTCATGTTCGCTGTCTCAACACATGTTTCCGCTGCGTTTTGTGCCACCGAAGTTGAGCTATCGACAGCACTCCAGCAATCCACCTCATCTGTCATCAATGGCACGTCATTCACTCATAAGCTGCAATATACTTTTTTAACCGATACAAATGTAAAGGTGACAATATTTAATTAATATCAGCAACATAGTTAATAGTGTGACTCGTGCAGCTGCGATCATTTCCGATGTCTCCAATTTAAATTCAAAGACCGAATTCTCACGAACCCCGTAAACCGGCTATATACCGACCGTAATATTCAAAGCTTTAAAGAGGCGCTGGTAGCTTAAGACTTTGATGAGATACTATCCTCAGTTAACTCAAATGATGCTTTCACGCAGTTCCATAGCATATTAATTGAACTGTTCGAGGTGCATTTTCCGCTTACAACTAAAGAGCTCCGCTACAAACAAGCTAAGAAAGAATCCGTGGATGACACCTGGTTTACTAGCCTCCCAAAAAGATAAGGACAGACTGTACCGTAGATACAAAAGGCATCCCATCACTCGCATAGATGAATTTAAACGATACAAAAATGCGTTCACTAAACTGACAAATATTGCTCGTGAAAACGATATCCAAAATATTATAGAGGCCTCTCACTGAAATCGTAAAAAAGTCTGGAAGATCATAAGTAACCTCTTAGGGAAAAATAAACGCAGTAATTCGTATTCAATTATTATTGAGATGAAGTCACCACCAATCCTCAAACGATTTCAAATGCTTTCAATAATTACTTCAATAGTATTCCTATTACTTCAAGTGAATCAATTATTAGCAACAACATCCCTTTTTAACATTATTTAGATAATGCAATTCATGAACAGCCAATCTTTACCCCTACTGAACCCAAACGAAGTTAGAACAATCATTAATGTAAATCAGTGATTTAGATAAGTCTACCAACGATATTTGTATTTGTAATTGTATTTGCTTCCATGTTCCACCGGAGTCCCAACGCAAAGTTAATGCACACCAACGATATCGGTAGTATATTCTCTTCCTCAATCATTGATGATGTAAAAATAGTTGCAGCACTGGCTGGGATAACATCCCAACCAATGTAATTAAAGCTATATTGGGACTATTGTACCTCCCTTGACCCAACTTATCAATGTCTCTCATGCAAGGAATTTTTCCTGATGCACTCAAAATAGCTAAAATTAGTCCAATATATAGAAATAAAAGCAAAACAGACACAACAATTATCGCCCAATATCATTCCTGCCCGTCTTAAGCAAAGTTTATGAAAAAAGTATTTTATTCTAGACTATATACTCATTTTGACTCAAATAACCTACATGGCCAAAATCAATTTGGCTTTCAGGAATACAGAGCATCCTCTATTAAAATTTGCCGGAGAAGTTGTTGATAGGTTTGTAAAGGTTTCCAATTGACCCTACATTATCCTAATAACACTGAACACATTATACGTGCATCACAAGCACCTATTGCTATTAAGCAATTGCATCTTTTGATCTCGTTGTTTGCATCTCTCTGTAGGTAGCTACAACATTCCCGTTCAGCTAGTACAAAACTGCTTCCAACCATAGAAGCAGTGCAACAAATATTTATTTTGGTTAAATAAATATGTATACTCACGCACAAAAAGCCATGGAACAATTCATTAGAAGGAATAAATGATTCAGAGGAAAAATTTGAGACAAATATGGCAAGAAAGCCTTCCCAGGTAAAACCTGAGAGGGCTTTCTTAACTCTCCAGAGCTCGAAAGCAACACTGTGTGTTGTGACGACGGCCCTGAAACTGTTACCGATTCAAAGTGACCTCAAATCATATTTTGGTGCAAGTAACAGTACTATGTGGATTTCCGAGAATACAAGGAGTGTGGTTCTATTTAGTTGAAACAATTCGTAGCGGAAACGAACTGCTGCAACATGCCCAAGCTAGTAAGGAATTTTCACCGTTCCCTTTACCACGTTTTACTGATTGCAGGTTAATCTAATTAAATAGTAAATACTCAGCTAGGTATTGCAGGCCAGTGCAAATGGCAATAAAATAAAAAGGCTCACTTTGGGATACCTCTTACCCTACAGAAGACAGGTATGAGTAACAGTTTTTTGCACCATGTGCCTACTCCAGTATCTCGTACTAGGTTTCTAAATCTAGAGCAGACTAATAATTAAATTATAGATTTCAACAGTAAGATTTTCCTTGTATCCACCTGGATGCAAGATATCAACCTTACACAAATGTACTGTAGCGAACAAAAATTCGTTAATGGTTAGTCTGTAACCGGAAAAACAAATTAGACTTTTCCCACGTGGAATTTAACTTCATATGGAAATTATTTACGTTACTATGTGAAGACAAAGCTTCTTAATGGGTAATGATAATCAAATTTCCGATAAGTTTTAATATGGGGCGGAAAATGGACATAGAAGATTTTACTTAGTTTCAAATCATAAACGAATTTTTGATCGCTACTGTACAGTTGCAGCTAGCTATAGGGAATTCCTCGGCCCAAGGCTATAATAGGATATTCAAATTGATATTATGCTCACATGGTAGCAATCTTTAATTTTTTATTTGATTTGGGCCTCATTTCCACCAGAGCCTCAACGCGAGTCATAATAGGCTCCCCCGTAGGGCGCGACCGTCGTTGATTCAGGTAAGTCCGCACGGCCTCGCGTGCGAAAATATTAGTTTTGTCAAGATGAAGTCAGTAAATATTTCCATTGTGGCATATTCGCGTACTAGCGCGTACGAGAGAGTATAGAGTTAATGCGTATCTTCGTAAAATATGTTATTTCTGTGCGTAATGGGGTGGAGAGACCACCTCATTAGCACAGGTGTTTGAGGTTTAAACAGCTTCGTATAGTCCGGTGTGTTTTCCAAAAGCGATAAACTTTTACGGAAGGTTGGGTCCGTGAGAAGGCTTTGAAGGTTGCACGGGGGATCTAGGATTGATTGATTTGGGCCTCATTTCCACTAGAGCCTCAACGTGAATCATAATAGGCTTCCCCGTAGGGCGCGGGGGGATCTAGGAACGCTTGTTGGGCGGCCGCGAGTGCGTTGCAATCCATCAGTAAGTGTTTCACGCTGATAGCCACTTGGTGGCAACAGGGGCAAGGTGGCGCGTTTGGTCCTATGTCTACATCCATCAGGTGGTTGTGAGTTATCCACGTGTGTCCCGTGCACAAGCGGTTGATAAACACTTGGTATTTTCTGTTGGTAAACTTAATCTCCCCTTTTCCGACTGAGGGTTTGACTGGAAGTATTATTTGTCCACTCTGTTGCCACATTTCATTCCATCGGATACCAACCAAGTCCGCAAGTTCATTTCCTCTTGTTCCCGCGTGCCCGGGACTACATTGGATGTCTTCACACAGTTAAGTTGGGAACTTATAATTATACCATACCAAAGATTTAATTCCTGCCTTTCTCTGTCATTGACCTTGAGCCTGTTATTTGGTGTTTGAAAATAATACTCAACCTCATTTAGTAGAATCAATCATTTTAACCACAAGAATTCGGAGTCAGATCATTCCTTGAAAGTGGAAGTACCGTGTCACTTGAATTATTACCGCTCACTTTAACTTTAACGTTTGGGTTTTGCCAACTGGTAACTTTTTCACCCATTAACCTACCAATTTGAATTTGCTTCCATGTTCCACCGGAGTCCCAACGCGAAGTTAATGCAGACTCCCCCGTATTTTTATTTATTATTTGCTTCCATGTTCCACCGGAGTCCCAACGCGAAGTTAATGCAGACTCCCCCGTAGGGCGGTTTAATCTTACCAAACTCACCAAAGGTTTGATAGTGGGAAAGTCACCGTTGCAATTTTACTGATCTTAGCAAAGCTTTCGATTGCTTGATCCGTGAAATTTTGGTTGTGAAATTACTGAGTTGTGGAATTAGTTTTTGATTTGATTTGAGCCTCACTTCCAATGTGGAACTAGCTCCATTGATGAGTGCTGGATATAAAGTAATCTTCTTGATAGAAAACACCTAATGAGTTGGAATAAACAATCATCTTCAAGTACGTTAAATATACAAGTACCGCAAGCGTCGATAATTGGGCCTTTGCTCTTCCTTCTATATATTAATGACATTGTTAACACTAGCGACAGGTTATTCTTTGTACTTGTTGCGGATAATACTACCGTTCATTCGACCGGGAAAAACCTCTATGATTCTATTACTAATATGAATAATCAATTGGTTCACATTTCAAACTGGCTCACATCCGACCAGCTGACGCTAAATGTTGGCAAGACGCAAGCCATGATATTTTCCAGGAGGATAATACCCGTTCCTAACAGACAAGTCGAATTGAACGGTCAACCGGTGACATTTGTAGCAAAAATAAAGTTTCTCGGTGTAATAGTAGATCAGAGACTCAACAGGAAAGATCACGTCTCATTTGTTGCCGGGAATTTATCCAAATCGTATGGCATCCTTTACAAAATTATAAATTGTCTTACCACTCCTGCTAAAAGTCTTTTGTACTATAGAATTATTCATCCTTTTCTCACGTATTGTGTAAACGTGTATACTTCTACCTACAAAACAAACTAAGACTTATTGTTCTCGGTCAAAAGCGTGTCATCAGAACACCATCACATGCTAGCAGAGATGACCACACGTTGCCTCTTTTCTAATTTAACCGCGCCCTACGGGGGAGCCTATTATGACTCACGTTGAGGCCCTGGTGGAAATGAGGCCCAAATCAAATTCGAATTAATTTATCATTATTTGCTTCCATGTTCCACCGGAGTCCCAACGCGAAGTTAATGATTGTGTGTGTGTTTTCCAATAGCGATCAGGTTTTTCCGGTGTTCCGTTTCTGTGAGCAGGCGTTGTAGGTTGCACGGGGGGCTTAGGAAGGCTCGTCGGGCTGCTGCGAGTGCGTCACAATCTACTAGCAAGTGTTTCACGCTGATTGCCACTTGGTGGCAACAGGGGCATGGTGGTGCGTTCGGTCCCATGTCTACATCCATTAGGTGGTTGTGAGTTATCCACGTGTGTCCCGTGCATAAACGGTTGATGAACACTTGGTCTCTCCAATTAGGAAATCTGGTGTCCCATTCTCCCACGGATGGTTTAACTGCAAACATCTTTTGTCCACTTTATTGCCAAGAGTCGTTCCATCGTGATGTTGTGCGTGAGTTGATGACTGGGAACCAGTCACGGTAATGTATAGAGATGAATTGTTCCTGCTGGGTAGACATCCGTTTAGCGAGGGAATCTGCGCGTTCGTTTCCTCTTATTCCTGCGTGTCCAGGGATCCGGCAGAACTCGACCGCCTGGCTCGCCTCGGACATTGTGAATAGGTCGTGTTGCATTTTTCTAAGGGCAAGGTGATCGAAGTGCCGAGTTTTCAGCTGGGTGAGAACACTTAGACTATCTGTAAATATAACAGTTTTAGGACGTTGGTCGCTTTTTGTAATGGAGATGGCCAGTTCGATTGCGTGTAGCTCTGCAGAAAATATAGAGGCCTCTTGGAGTAGGGTGGCCGAACGAGAGGTCCCTTCGCCTATGGCGGCGGCTCCCACTCCGTCCGGTGTTTTCGAGCAGTCAGTGTATATATGGCGGTGCTCAGAGTACAGTTCATCGAGTGGCCGTGAGAATTCTCGGCGGTATGTGTTGATTGGGGTTGTTGCTTTGGGGTACGTCTGCAGATCTAGGTTGACCAGTGGTGGGCTGATCATCCACGTTGGTGTGTTGATTTGAAGAATTCGATAGGAGAATGAAGGCTTGATTGCTTTGCGTCTGATGTTCAGTGAGGTCAGTAAGTTATCCACGCGTAGAGGAAAGGGTGGGCGTATGTTCTTTTTGGCTGCAAAGAGGCGTTTATCAAGAATGTTGGTGACATCACTGAGTGCTGGGCTATTGATGTAGCTCCTTGTCTTGAAATAGTACTGTTAGCAAGCACGTTCAGAGATTCGATGGGTGTGGAACGGAACGCACCGGTTGTGATACGCAGGGCGTTATTTACTCTGATTGAGAGAGGTTCTAGGGTGGTTTTGGCTGCTGAACCGTAGACAATTGCTCCATAGTCAATGCGCAAGCGTATTAATGTTCTGAATAACGTCATGCCGGTGTCCATATCGGCTCCGAATTTCAAATATGTTACAGAGAGGATAAGTCCGGTTGCTTTTCTGCAGCGGGTCTCCAGGGCTGCAATATGAGGTCTCCATGTGAGTTTAGGGTCCCACACAAGACCGAGGAATTTTATGATTCTTCGTATACTAGCGGAGTGTTGTTTAGGTTTAGGGCTGGTTTTAGGTGTAAACCGGGCACGAGAGTAAAGTGCATGCTTTTCGTTATGGGGTGTGAGAATCAGAATCCGCTTAGGAAGGCCCAGTTTCCGACTAGGTTTAGACATTTGTGGAGTTCCTGTTGAATTGTCAAGAGGCTAGGGTGCCTGTAGCTCATTTGTAAGTCGTCCACGTATAATGATGAAAGCAATCTTCCGTCTCGCGGGAGAATGTCAGCTATCTGGTCGATCTTGAGTATAAAAAGAGCGACACTGAGGACGCTTCCATGGGGGACGCCCATTTTTTGCGGATAGGATGGTGATAAGGTGTCGCCGACCTTGATCCTGTAGGTGCAATTTTGCAGGAATTGGTGGATATAACATGGTAAGTGGCCTCTCAGCTCTTTGAGATGGAGATCCTTCATGATGCCATTTTTCCAGGTAGTATCGTATGCTTTTTCCACGTTTAAAAAATGGAAACCACGTGTTCTCTGCGGGCAAATGCTTGTCTAATGTTAGATTCCAGTCTTACACCTGGGAGAGGGGAGTATTTCAATTAATAGTATTGACTAATTGAGCCCAGGTTTCACGCTTCTTCTCCACTAGAAGTTTTTGATGTACAGCAGATACCCTTTTCCACGCTACTCGGTTCCTGGGGGACCGTGCGCGTCGGTAGACATGGTATAGCTTTTCTCGCTTATCTCTTGCTTCTTGCACCTCTCGGCACCACCATGGTTTCAGAAAGAAGGTTGAAGGGGTATATTGGGGAATGCTTGCCTCAGCTGCGGCTTGAAACTTTTCGTATAGTTGGGCGACGATTTTGTGTTCAGACGTGGTTTCGGGGATGTTGTCCACATCACTCCACGCGATGTGCGCCGAGTATTCCATCCAGCCGGCATTCCGGTAGTTGAATCAAAGTTCTTGTGGGACAGGGTTTCTAAGTTGGTTGGTGAGAAGCGATATGATGACTGGGTTATGATCGCTGTCGTGTGTTGAAGGCAGAACCCCCCAAACGAGTTGGGGTTCCTGAGTGGGGGAACATATGGATAAATCGATGGCAGTTTCACTTACGGGGGTGATTCGGGTGGGTTGTCCGTTGTTGAGAAGGACCAGGTTGTGAGTGTATATGGTGTTAGCCATTATCACTCCCCTGGGGTCTGTTCTCATGCATCCCCATGTTTCATGGTAGCTGTTGAAGTCTCCAAGAAGGAGCACTGGTGAGGGCAGTTGGTTTAGCAATTCGGTCATTAGTGGTTCCGAGAGGTCATGACTTCTTGATGAGTAGATAGATACCACTGTTATTGGCCTTGAGACGCATATCTTTACGGCGATAGCTTGGAGTTCTGTCCTCAGGGGAAGACGAAGGTGAGGTACACTTTGGTGAATCATTAGTGCCACTCCGCCGTGAGCAGT
>SDVV010032261.1:0-11449 GCA_016164225.1 Gammarus roeselii
CCAACTGCCAATCAATTTCAAACAGGAACCTTGATATGGCATTATAGTTTCCCCTATGCCAGAGGTACCTTCCTCCTTGAAAAAAGTCAACATCTTGGTCCAGTTCCACATGGAAAAGATAATCGCACACAACAGGAGAGTGCATACAACGAGGAAACGGAGAGAGCACCTCAACACTACCCACCCTATCCAACTCGGACGTCAGGAAAAGGTCCAAAATGGAACCACCAGCAAGAAAAGTGCTCTCAGTCACCCACTGTGTCAAACCAACAGAGAGGAAACAGTCCAAAAAAGACATATCTACCGGGCGTACGTAAACATCAAGAACATTCTCAAAAGGCCAAGCCAAGGAAGGCAATGATTACAGAACCAAGGGGATGCTCTGCAGCACATGAAAGCCTTTTTGGGGTCTGTGTGACTGAAGAGAGTTACACACGAGAGTCCCCCCTGAGGGGACTCCGGGAGGTTCACTTCAATGCAAATTGAAAAATGGGCAGAGATTGCCTCTTTGGATGTCTAGTTCCTTGTGACTCCTTGTAACTCTCTCTTTGTGTGTCTCTCTCTCTGTGTGTGTGTGTGTGTCTCTCTCTGTGTGTTTATGTGCCTCAGTAGCTAGCCATGTTATGTATTATTCGTTGCATTCGTGTGCATGTGTGCATTTTTGAGTAACTAGGTAATCGTTCTGCAGAATGGGGAATTTGATATTACTATGAAAACAAGGCATGAAATGTTTTGCCAATTTTGATTGACTAGCTAGGGAAAATATATAATTGAAATAACAAGGAATTTTCTGTGTAGCTTACTAAAGTTTCAATTTTATTTATCTGGTGAATTATTTTGCAATTCACTCACTTGTCAATATGAGACTCAGCTTCAATCAAGTATGGTAATTTATCTTGCATAGAAGAGATCCCACTTTTCAAGAAAATGCAAAAAAATAACTCTTGAACCAGCATAGCTTGATAGCTAGCCACCTGTTCAATTCTGAAATGGTTAGCTGTACAGCTAATTTAGCTAATAACTATTTCAAAACTGTAATTTTGTTTATTAACTTTTTAAGAAAGTAAGCTTAAGCAATTGTCTGCACTCAGCAGCTGCACCTGTTTGTGCAATATTAATAATTGATGTATGTCACATAGCTACTCAAACATTCATAATAAAATAGCTAGGTAGCTTTAAATTTCAACTGTAAAAAAATAATTTCCAATATGATCATTGTGGTTTGTCTTCATTAACATGTCTATTTGTTTCTAGATTGGGCACTGGCATCCTACCTGTGGACGTTGTGTACACGTGGGTCAATGGCTCCGACCCCATTTTGGTGTCTGGTCTACGTTCGTTATTGCGAACAATCTCGGGACAGTGCAGCCCTCCTCACTACTGTGCACAGGCACGATATGTTGCCACACCTCTGTGAGTGCAAATATTTGGTCATCAATGTTGGTAGTTGTTCCATGGAGACTGGTTAGGCCAGACTAATCATTGCCTGTCATTTCGGTTAATTATTTGCCTGAATGAATATGAGTTTGCTTAAATGTATTTTAAATTAGTTGTGAGTCCTGTGTGGATTGTAGCCACCTAGTTGATGACATTTTTTTTTCACCCCCACTCCTCACTCTAAATGTAAATTGATTTAATTACTTTTGATTCAGATTTGTCTCCTTCCACCAATCAATATTGCTTCTTTCAACTCTTTGACGACACATTCTGAATAGGAATAGACAGCATGCCTATCTAACTGTAACTTACTGGAACAGTAAGGTCGAGTTCATGTGAATGTCGGAGTTAGTAGGGAGATTGCTATTAACAATTCTTTCAAACAGGAAGATGCTTGAAATGAACTTGAAACATTTGAATGTACCTGGTAATCAGAGTGAATGGGTAATGGTTCCAAATATATCTGCTACAGATTCACAAATTTTAAAGTGAGACCACTATTGTTTTGCTAGGTAACTTACTTTTACAAACTTATGTAACTTTTACTGAATTGCTTATAGCTACATAATGGTTTCAATAAAACTTCATTTTGTGTAGATGTTGCTACCCATCATCAAAAGAAATTCATCAAGTTACAAATAATTCTAAAAAATGTATCCAGCTACTAGCTATATATAATTTGTTATGCTATACAAACTAGATAATGTTCATCCTTCATTTGGCTGTCATGTAGCTATCTCCCATTTAAAATATAGCTGGTCAAGTGTTTGCCTGACAGAGTAGATCTGTGGCTACTTTTTTGGTGTTCAAGTAGCTGACTTTACAAATTAGCTCACCCAAGCCTGCCTTTGTTTATTACAGGCGTTCTTCTGCAAACATCAGTCACTTGACTTCCATCATCCAGGCGACTCCTCGTCTGGCAGGGGCGCTCTCTGTTACAGCACAGACAGGAACAAAAGGTAAATTGTTGAGGTTACTAGTTTATGGAATGAACAGGAAAGGGAACTAGTTGATAGTCTAGGGGTTAGCTACCAAACGTTGAGTGGTTTTCAAAACAGGAAAAATAAAAAAATAAAAAGGCAAAAAATTAGTTGAGTCTGTATCTATTATAGAGCAGACAAAAAAATAGAACCTGGTCCTTGCTTTGCTTCTGAACCACTGAGTGGACAAAAATGAGCAAGATTATTTGAGGCTGCAATGGTTACCTAGCTAACAATAAGTAGATGAATAGTGGAGACCGGGAGTGAAATCAGGATGACTACCTATATCAAAGACAGCAGGGAGGGTGTACTTGAGGCTATAGCAGTTTTTTATACATGCTATATGCTTCTCAGAGGTCTAAATTTAGAGATCCAGTCACAAGTTCAATTATCCCTGAAGGGGTACTTGACAACAAGATGCATCTCATACTCCTCTCATGCACTCACACATACCAAACCTCGTCCCTTTACCACGCAATAGTCCAGCCAGGACACCGCAACACATGCCTCTGGTCAGAAGTATGTGCTGAGACTAGTGTCAGCAGCAGGGCGCCGACAGCATTCACTGATTTTATCCTCACGAATATCTAAAGCTGAAAACCTATTAGGGTCACGTCAAAACTCATCCATTCACAACCGTTCTCCACTCATGACAATCTAATGCACGGTCTAACACTCTCTGGTGGTACCCTATAGCCTGTTCCACTCCATCCATAACACGTGGATCTACAATTGTTCTTCAACTCCCTCACCATCCCTGTTCTTATTCAAACTCCTATCCCTCTGTCACTCAGGCAATCCATCTCAAACATTTCTTCTACAACCTTCTGCTTTCGCCCCTATGTCTCAGTTCCATAGAGCACAGTTGGGACTACTGCAACCTTGTACTAGTAAATTCCTATCGTCTTCCATTGCAAAAGTCTTGCAGCTTATTACATTCTTCAGTCCACCCTAACACTTTTTTCCATTGTTTACTCTTGAGTTCCCTCAAGTTTCCACTTTTTCAATCGTTTCCCAAATGATAGACTAGTTACTTAGAACGCGTGAGTGCCTAACTCTACTCACACACTCGACCAAACTCCGACACTAGCCTACACAAATCTTCCGAATTTGCCACAGGTGCCGTATCACTCGCAAACAGCATCTGACTCAACTGTCAACTCAACCCATTTGCTCCTAACAACTCCAATCTTCGATCCAATGCACACACGTAATTTCCCTGACCATTCCATATATGTTGAGATTAAACAGACTGCGAAAGTGAGAGTGTATGTATGAGAGGAGCATGCGGTGCGCCTTGCCGTTGGCCACCCCCCTTATTGCGGTATTCGGTCTTGTGTCTGTATCTGTTGTCTCAGTCCCACTTTTATTTGGAACCAAGCGCTCCCCTTGCTTGCTACTCGTCAACATAGTAGTTCTGGCCCGCTCTTACGAAATTCAGTCTAATCCATACAAATGCCTCACCCTCTACAACACCTTCCTTGCTGCTGCGTCAATGTAATCGTGTTGTCGATAACCTGTGCTGCTGCGTCAATGTAATTGTGTTGTCGACAACCTGTGCTGCTGCGTTAATGTAATCGATGGACGCGTCATGGGAGAAGGTTGTACGCGATTCCGCTCCTGTAGACCCTCTTACAATTACTCTCTCTACCACTACAGTCAAGTAGTCGTCAAGTTGCTGATTCCTGCCTTAAGAAGTAATCATGCCGCCAAAGGCACGTGCTTGTAAAGCAACTGTCGCTTCTTCTGATGAAGAATTGGATGTCGGAGTAGGCAAGCTTTCCGAGGTTGGTAAATTGATTGTGGCGGCAATTGCCGAGCGGATGGAGAGACAGCTGGAGCAATTCAGAGCCGATTTGAAATTGGAGATGACAGATAAGGACCAACATATTTCGGAGCTGACTCCTGAGGTTGATTCGCCGAAGGTGAGGATGTCCAAGATGGAAGAGAAGATAGATGATGCTGATGCTTATGAACGACGGGATACGCTCATCTTCTCTGGACCGGACGTTCCTCCAGCTCCTGCTGATGAAAGGTGCAGTGACATTGTGTGCCGACTTATGGGGGGCAAGATAAGATTGCATATTTCAGCTTCCGCGATTTCTACGTGTCATCGGCTAAGAAAGAAGCCAGTGACCCGGCAACCGGATAACTGCAATCTGATAGTAAGGAAGGTTTATCCGTTGCAAAGTTGGACAAATTTTGTGTATGTAATGGTACGATAGAGACCTGTGTGGTTCAAGTTCGTCAAGGAAACTGTGATAGTTATATTTGGACTTCAACCACTAGATTTGGATATGATAGACTCATTCAGCGAGACTTTGCATGATTTGTTAAGGGATGATTCCCTTGTTAATAAAAACATTATTACCGGTGACTTCAATGCTGATCCATTAAAGCTGGAAGTGTTAGTGTCTCAAATTTAGTAGCGTCTCTGCAGTCCCTTTGCTTCTTGCCAGTGATTATGAAGCCTACTCGTTACCCATCAGACGGAGCTGAAGGAAGTCCATCTCTCCTTGATCACATTTGGTTGGATAGTCTGATTGGGTATTGTAGTGGTATAGCTATTGTGTGTGGATATTACCGATCATTGCCCCACTTTTGTTTCTATACCTACTTTGCATGTAGGTGCCAACAAAATAAAACTCTCTTCCCGTGTCTACAGTCCAGGCGATGTAAATAAATTTATGAACAAGTTAGCTTCAATTGAATGGAATATATCATCAGCAGCCAATGTTGCAAGTGACATAAAAGCATTTATGAATTCCATTAACTCATTATATTGCAAGCATTTTTTTTCTTAAGAATAAATTTGTTGACTTCCAGCGCATTCAAAAACTCTGGTCATCAGCAGCCCTCTTCAGAGTAATTAACAGAAAATCCTAAATTTTCAAACAACATGTATTGAGATTGGTTTGTGGGGGTGAATACAAAGCATACAAAACGATGCTACTGCCCAAGTGCAAAGGTCTAAAGCTGTGTATTTTGAGAATTCATTTTCCTCCTGCCAGAAGACATAAGGAAAACATAGTCTCATATAATGAAATTATTGTCACAGACTGCAACCCGGAAATGTATCAGCTGCTTGGAAATAGATGGCACAGAGATGGTTGAAGATTTAGAAATTGCAAATAGGTTCAGTGAATATTTTAGCACTGTTGTAGTGTAGTATTCCTAATAAATATACATGTCAATTGTTTATCATCTTCCTCCTGTGTTACTAGTCAACTGAAATTTATTTCATATCTTTCAGAATGTTGAATAATGCATTAAAAGATTGAATTGTATAATTGGAGTGCCCCAACAGAATAGCCATTTCCATGTGTGTGCACCCCAGTTCTTTGTGGTATAAACCCAAGTAATAATGATCAATGGACTAGCCTATTCTTGTCATTGCAACTTCAGTTTCTAAGTAATAACACCTACATCAGAAGCTGACTTTTGGAGCTGTTTGCCAAAGGACCCTGCAAGAAAATTGAGTTGGATGGGCACCATTACAAGCTGGTGAACGTCCACAGCACTAGTGTCTTAGAGTTTGACCGTCAATTACCTACTAAAAATGACTCTCCTCTTAAATGCGTGATTGTCAATCAGCCAAATTCATTATTTCTGTACCCAGCATCTCATTCGGAGTGCTCGAGGATAATTAATAGATTGAAGTCAACTTTTTTTTACTCTAATATGCTTCCTGTGAAACCTCTAATTCATGCTAGGGACAGCTATTTATGAATTTGGTACAGTAACGCCAATATTTAAATCTGAAATCCAGTAGATATTTCAAATTACTGCCCAGTATCAGTGCTTCCCTTGTTTAGTAAAATATTTGAGAGATGTATGACAAATCGTTTGACGAAATTTGCTCATAAATTTTCACTAATCTCACCAAATCAGTTTGGCTTTCAAAAAGATAAGTCCACTGTTGATGCTCTAGTTGACCTCACAGAATATATTTATGATGCAATAAACGATAGGGTGCATAGTCTCAGTGTCTTTATAGACCTGAGAAATGCGTTTGACCCGGTCAACCATGCTATTTTGCTGCAGAAACTGGAGCAGTATGGTGTGCAGGGATTGGCCATGCTTTGGTTTGCAGACTATTTGCATGATCGGTGTCAGTGTCAAGGTTGAATCTCCAATATCTGATCCTAAAATTATTAATATCGGCATTCCGCCAGGCTTGATATTAGGATCATTACTGTATCTTTTCTATATTTATGCTTTACCAAATGTTTCTAAATTGTTGTCACTTATTCTTTTTGCCAACGATACAACTCTTTCCATAACTGTTGAAAATTTTGCTGATTTAATTGCTCACGCTAATAGTGAACTTCAAAATCTTTATTGCTGGATGATAACTTTCTGTGAATGTCAGTAAAACGTTTGTGATTTTGTTTACAAAATGCAGTGGTGATGTATATAGAGGCCTAAACATGTATTTCAGGGGCGATGTGGTAAACTTTGAGTTGAGAGGTAGTTTTTGGTATTCATATCGATAGCGATTTAAAATTTTGTTACAATATAAACCATGCTTGTCGTAAGATATCGAAGTCTGCAGGCATACTGTATAAACTCTGCAGGCATACAGTATAAACCCCGCCCTTTTGTTTAGGATAAAATCCTTTGTAATCTATATTACAATCTTGTGTATCCCTATTTGATATATGGTGATTTGGTTTGTGGGGCACGTTCAGTGCTCATCTCAATCCTCTGATCATTCTGCAGAAAAAGATAATTATAATAATATTTGGTCAGGGGTACCTGTCTCACACGAATAAATTATTCAACGAGTTAGCCATACTAAAGCTAGAGTGTCTGCACACCAATCTTGTTGCCCTTATGTTTTTAGGAAGAATTCCGAAAATACTTTTGCACGCTTGGATCATGGTTATTCGACCAGGAATAAAGAAAATCCTATTGCACCATTTCACAGATGGTCCCTAGCTCAGCATGCCCTGTCATTCGAAGCACCTCATGTCTGGAATGCATTGCCGCAAGAAGTGAAGGGCTGTGATACTCTGCGTTCCTCTGAGAAAAAATTAAAAATTGTGATGACTCATTTGCGAGCCTTGACTGACCAGAGCAATGCTCATCTGATACCTAGTCTAGGTAGAGTTCATCCATTGTCTTTGTGTCAAATAAAATAACTGTGTAAAAACTTCTTCATACCACTCAGGTGCTGCACACAGAGCGTAAACCAATGACATATGTTATTGTTTAATCAATGTAGTTTTTTTCTGCTCTGTGTATGTATAAGTGTATTGCTGATTTTTATTTTTTAGATTGCACAAAGAGCTATTTCTAGCTCATATATGGGCTTGTTGTAATTTAAAAATTGCTTCAATAAATGAGTTTGAGTTTGTCGACCCTATTGTAGGCCTTTTGAAAATTCATGAAGACCCAGAACACATACTTCCTTTATGTGCACTTCTCACGGCCTTTCTTGCTGCAAAAATCTGATATGCACACCCTATGCCACTCCTACAGCAATAAAGTGATTTGCCAATCGCGCCATACTAATACCTCAAAAGATATTAGTTAACAAACTAATACCTTATGAGTTGATGAATTTATTTTCATATCTTTTGCCTTTATACATAGGAATAAGGCAAGCACTGCTCATTACTCAATTGGCAACACATCCAATACATAACAGATTTAGTAACCTCACCAACCATTTTATTACTGTCACTTCATTCCTATTTTTTCATTTTTCACTTTGCAACGCTGTCCAAACCAAGGGCTTTCCCTGATTTCTCTCCATCTCCTTCTTTGTAATGCCCGACGGGAAAACATTTTTATCTTTTCGCGGTTCACAATTTCACTCACATATATGAAATGGCATTGAAGCCAAGTCTATTATTTTCCATGTTTCAGTGTGGTTACTATGGTTCTGTCCAATAACACTCTTCTCGTCTTGCAGTAGAGTAGACGTTCATAGGAATGAAAGCTGTGGTAGTTGTTGATGATCGACCCTAGTTTCTGCTGCATTGAAGGAGCCACAGACTGCGCACAGCCTGAAGCCCGAGAATCCACTGACATGTGCATGTTGGGCAGGTGCAGGCCCTTATGTAAGCATTACACACCTGAAGAAATTTATGCTGTCTCGCCGGCGTTCCCACGTATCACGCACCAACGGGATATTATGATTGAGCTAGTCGGACAAACACCGGCATTGCAAACAAAGAACGTAAAGGACATTTCCCTGTCTATGCTGGTATGACTGGAGAGCCATGTGGTGCCCGTACCTCAGCCGCGACCGGTTGACCCTGTCTCCCCTGGGCAACTAGAACTCTTCCCTGTCCACATCAGGTGTGTGACTTTGTAAGACTGCATACATCCAAGGCAACAGCTGTAAAGTGTGTGTGTATCTGTTTGTGCCTAGCTGTGTTTTCAGTTGGACGGGAAATGGTCGTGAAAAAAGGGACGAAGTATGTTGCGGTGTTTGCATGAGAGATGATGGGCCTGATGAATTGTTTGTATAAAGTAATTGATTCCTTGGAGTGACCGTAGGTGATTGTGGTAAGTACCCGCGACACGTTCAGTCCACGTTTGGCTTCAGCGTTAATGTTGTCTGTGTGAGGTTTGAATGTCATCCCCGTGGCATAAGTTGCGCCATGGATAGTTGTAGTGGGACTGGGGTATGGGAGTATTGTTGAGCGTGACATGAGGGGGGTTGCGGTGTTCACTGCTATTTGGTGTTGATAATGTAAGGGATGACCTGCTTGCAGACCTCTCCATTCTGTTGTTCAGCAGCCAGACCTCGAGAAAGCTCAGGTACTGATGGAGTGGTGCGGCTGTGGTCTAGTGTGTTAGTGTGCTATGTGAGTATAGTTAGGGCGTCCTTATATGAGCAGATGTATAAGTGGTAGGTTCTGATGGAATGGCAGGTCGTGCATGGAGGCCTTACTAATATCGATGGCGTATACCAGGGATGAGGGTGTTGTTGGCGTATACCAGGGATGAGGGTGATGTTGTCCCAACTGTGTTCTACGGAGCTGAGGCTTGGGGGGTGAGAGCAGAGGAGAGAAGAAGGTTGAATGCATTCGAGATGAAATGTTTGAGGAGCATGGCTGGAGTAACGCTGAGAGACCGGATCACTAACGACGTGGTTCGAAACAGAACAGGGATGGTGAAGAAGTTGGAGGACAGAGTGGATTTGCGTGTTCTGGGATGGTTCGGGCATATGGAGAGGATGGATGAAGGGCGATTGGTGAAAAGGGTTATGAATGCTGAAGCGAGTGGTCGCAGGACTAGAGGTAGACCGAAGTTTGGGTGGATGGATGGTCTGAAGCAGGCGTTGGGAAGGAGAGACATGAATGTGGAGGTGGCGAGAGAGCGTGCAATGAACAGGCGTCAGTGGAGAATGGTTGTGAATGGTTGAATTTGACGCTGCTCTGATGTGCTTTCCCGTCCTTGGCATCCCGCTGTTGGGATGGTCGTGGGTGGGGGGGCGGCGGTCATTATGACGCGGCGGGGGTAAACCAGTGAAAACTGTCGGGCCCTGCTGCTGACTACGGATCCTCGGATTGCACTCGTGACCCAGAGTGTATGTTGGAGGGGTACCAGCCGGACCCTTGAGCCCTTAAGGGCTAAGTTGTGTGAGTGTGAACGTATGAGGGTGTGAGGTGCGCCTTGCCGTCGGCCACCTTCCTTTCTGGGGGATGTGGCCAAGTGTCTGTATCTGTATACCAGGGTGCGTTTGGTTGGCTTCTTTTGGTTCAGGCCTTCAGGATGGCCGGGTGAGGCTGGTGAGGAGTGTGTTTGTGGAATGTTGAGTCCTGAAACTGTGTTGCGTAGAGGAAAGTGGGATATGGGCAATATTTTTGTTAACAGTCGGTGGGTTCTGAAAAAGAGGAATGGGTCTGTATGAAACTGGATCTGTGGGAGCTTTCTTGTGTTTCACTATGGGTAAGATCTTTGCTAGTTTTCAAGTGTTTGGTATTGTATTTTGCAGAATGAAAAAGTTGGAGATGTCTGTGAGAATCGCGATGACGTGTGGACTTATCATGTTTAAGATGAATGTGTGAAGTGCTGTCTGGGCTCGTTGCTGATGAGTTTTTGGTCAGGCTGAGAGTGGTTAAAGTGTATAGAGGATCAATGTTTGGGTCGATCTGTTATGTATGTAACTGTTTGTGCATTCTCCTATTGTTTCCTATCATCTAGATGTTGTGGTAGGTGGCAAGTGTTGGCATAGTTTTTGTTGAGTACATCCTGTTGTCGTTGGTCTGATGGTATAGTATAGTGTAGGTGTTGGGTGTTAGGATTGCCTCATGTGTGTTCATGAGGTTTGTGTTTTAGGTGTTGAGACATGAAAAGCTCCCATAATTTTGATGTTAGGTTCGGTGGTAGGTGTTTGCAAGCACGCCCCGTCATAGTTTCGTCTGTTGCTCACAGATATATTCGTCTATTTCTGCGTTAAGGGTTTGAATCCGTGATTCAGTCGTAGGTGGAGTGTAAATAATCGTGATTGTTTAGCTGCTGTTTTTTGTGCTTTAAGTGGGCCGAGAAAGCTGGATTGAAGTCTTGGACGAACGCGGCGTGTATGTGTTGTTTAGTCTGCGGAGTCAAGTACTGTGACGGAGTGATTAGTTGCTGTGTCAATGGATGTGTATTTGGGTGATGTCCAAGTCTTGTAGGGCGGTTCCTATCAAAATCGTGCATTCGTCCCGGTTTGCTCTCCTGCAGTCACAAAACGGACGAGGAAGCTTATTGTGGATTGAAAGTCGAAGTTTATAATTGATAACTATTGGGCGGTCAGATGACATGTCTTGTGAACCGCCCATAGGCAATTTAGGGCGAGATTGGAAAAGCAAAACGAGACGTCTGGGGAGGTCTTTTGTGTGTTAGGGTTGAATGGTTTGCAATTGGGTGTATCTATGTTGTTGAGTGTGATTAGTGTATCAAGTTGATCAATGAGAGCGCTGCCCTTCCGGTCAGCGCTCTGCAATGTGAGCCAGGAGAGGTGTGTATTGAAGTTACCTAGGGCGAGGATGTTGGTGGTTGTGTTGAGGTAGTCTAGATCGGTGTAAATT
>SDVV010032262.1:0-11448 GCA_016164225.1 Gammarus roeselii
TTCTTCGCACATCTCAGCAACGCATCCCTTAACGTCTCCCATTCTTCCTCCACATCTCTCAGATCCTGTCCTCTCACGTTGTCATATTCTTCCTTCAACGCCTGCTGGAACTCTTCGGCTCTACTTTTCACATTCAGTCCACTCACTTTCACTACCTCTTTAACCTCTTTAATTAGGCATGTATAATTCCGAAGACTTTGGAATCCCAATTCCAATGAAGTTTTTGTCTGAAAGTTTAAGTCACATTTATCTCATACCGCAACTTCCAGTTATTGTGAAAAACTTCTTCACATTCCTGTCTACAATTATCTTCCCCCTCAGGCGTGGCTTCCATGCTGCAGTGTGGGCGGTCTGGTGCGGACGCCGTTGACGTCGCCGTGGACTCCATGTCTGGCATGACCTCCCAGCCGTCAATGGGGGCGGTGGTGGCCAGCCTTATGGGCGATGATCTGGACACCGGATTCAAATTGGATGACATCAGCAACTACAGCGCCTACTGGGAGCAGACGCGCACTCTGTACGGCCCCTTCGAATGTGCCGTCACCATGAAGAGCGGCAACGCTGATGTCTACCAGAATGAGATCCCTGGCGGACAGTACACAAACCTGCAATTCCAGGTAAGTTCACAAAACTCCATCTGCTTTTTATAATCAACTAATCCGTTGTATTTCATGAAAACTTGTGGAATGATGCAATTCTGGAAGCGAGTTTATAGATTTGCGATAAATAAGTTTTACATTACTTCCATCTACTGTCTCGTTAAATTAACTTTGTCGTGGTTGGTTGAGCTCTTCAGCGTTTGAAGTAACAAGAAAATCTTTGCCTTCATAATCTATTGAAGTCATTCATACTTGCTCTCGGGATAAGTGTTGAGAAAAGGAAACTCCTGTTGACTTGTGACAGTTTGTTTGCTAAAATCAGTTTACTGAAATCGAAATGTTTATACGAAGAAATACAACATGCTTTTTATTTTATTATTTTATTGTTTACCGTCCTTTAATTTTTTTGCTTCATAAGAACTAATCGGCCTTGTTTCCTCTTCCTCAGGCGTTCTCTCTTGGCTTAGGAAATCAGTTTGAAGCTATTAAGGCTGCCTACAGGGAGGCTAATCTACTCATGGGTGACCTCATTAAGGTAAGCGGCATCCGTACTATTTGAAAATATGTGAACAGTGTTCGCGTCTTGACTGTAGTGTTATTCAAAGGTAGTCCTCTTTGTTACCTTCTTTTTGGTGCCCGTGTGACAATCCTTTCTTCACCCGCTTAGGTGACGCCCTCATCTAAGGTGGTGGGTGACTTCGCCCAGTTCATGGTCCAGAACAAGCTGACGGCGGAGGAGGTGCTTGAGAGGGCTGAGGAGCTTAGTTTTCCTAAGTCTGTGGTGGAGTTCATGCAGGGCTACCTTGGAGAGCCATACGGGGGCTTCCCGGAGCCTCTTCGGTCAAAGGTGGGCAATTGCTATGACGACTTTGACGTACTCGCTCATCACTGGGTGAAGAGATTCTGTACTTGGGCTGACTCACTTTGGATGTAACCTTATGTGTATCAGCTGCGTATAGGATTCAGTTCGAAGTTGATGCTTACATTGCCTGTATCTGGACATAGCTGAATATAGTTCCAACTAAGAACCAACTGTAGAAAAATTAGATTCGATTGAAAGGGCTTTCTATCGTTTTGGTCAACTGTAGCAAACAACCACGTGAATATTTTCGCTGCTTCTTTATCCCACCAATCGCATTGTAAAACTATCCTCTCTTTAATTGCGCCAGAGCCTCTACATAAATTGTTATTCGTGCCTCAGACGCATGATATTTTACTATTTCTGAAGAGGTGATGAGACCGGCTGAATTCAGAAACTTTTTCTAAATGATGAGCTTGTATGCATCTGCTTCAGATTCTGAAAGGTCTTCCGACGGTGGAGGGACGGCCCGGCGAGAACATGCCTCCATTTGACTTCGCCGCCGCCAAAGAAGACCTCACGAAGCATCATACCTCTTCCATCACAGACTTTGATGTTTCCAGCTACTCAATGTACCCGAAGGTGGGACGTGATTACGTGACTTTATCATATTCAATCCCCGTTGAGTATATGTATAATAAGCGGGTCATTTTTTATGTTAACACAATGACTCGTTACAAGGTACTATTTTTGACCCTGGGAATAAAGCTTATTTGGGTCAGGTCCTGGTTTTAAAATGTGTCCTTTATCTGCTACACATTTTCTAGGCTATACTCTTCATTGGTATCCAATTTTTATTTGGTCCCCTTTAGGTAACCGAAGACTTCCTACGATTCCGCGAGCGGTACGGCCCCGTCGATAAGCTGGACACTCGCATCTTCCTAACCGGCCCTAAAGTTGGCGAGGAGTTCGAGGTGGAGATTGAAAAGGGCAAGACACTGCACATCAAGACCCTGGCTATGGCCGAAGACCTCACGCCCAACGGAGAACGTGAAGTGTTCTTCGAACTCAACGGCCAGCTAAGATCTGTGTTCATAAAGGACAATGAAGCTTCAAAGGTAAATGCGCCAAGATTTTTTTTTGGGTGGGTAGCTACTGTAGGCAATATCCAATCTGAATGTAATTCAACGTTGGACGAATGTTTTCCCTATGAAATTTGTTCATTCAGTGAAAAACGATTAGTCCAAAAAAACCTGCTAAAATAGGTTTTTGACAATGATGTACTATTTGTGAGTAAAAAAATACAATTATCGTATGTTCTTATTGTGAGTTTTGTTTGATTAACGTACTCTTAACAGTGATCTCGTACCTCACTACTGATCCGAAGTGTTTTGTGGACTCCTGGCCGGAGCAATAAGCGCTAAGACGCTTAGTCTTGGTAGGTTTGTGAGTGCACGAGAGGATGTGAGTTGCGTCTTGCCGTCGGCCATTCGTCCTTGAGTCTGTATATGCATCAGTTTTAAAATTGCACGCAATAATAATGCGTAGATATAGAAACAGTCTTGTAGAACAATATTGAGCGCGAATATTGTCTTAAGACGCGTTACTTTGTATTTCGTGGCGTTGATCGTCTTATTCATTGTCAAATTTTGTTGGAGGCAATACAAATATCCTTAGTTATTGTGAAATTGTATCTTCTCCCCATCTCCAGGAGATCCACGTCCACCCCAAAGTGGTTCCAGGCGTGATGGGTGAAGTGGGTGCTCCCATGCCAGGCACTGTGATGGAGGTACGAGTGAAGCAAGGAGACGAGGTCGTCAAGGGGCAGCCAATGATCGTTCTGAGTGCGATGAAGATGGAGATGGTCGTGCAGGCGCCGTGTGATGGAGTCATTACTAGCGTTCTCGTCAGCCAGGACATGAAGCTCGAGGGCGACGACCTCCTCTTGAAGCTCGACCCCAAGTGAATACCTTAAGCTAATGTTGATATTACGAGTGCCAGATCCTACTCAGAAACTGACGTTGTCCTGCTGCGTCATTAATGCCTGATGTCTTGAGGGCGCTCCAAGGGCGCTGACTCGTCTGAGCAAACAACCCTGGTCGCTCTAATGTAACAATAAGTCTTGTAGTGCCTGTAGACGGCGAATCATCAGCTGGTTGTGATGTACACGATATCCACTCCATGAGAAAGTTTAGCCTAAGTTGTCTGTCGTACACTACAGTTTTATGGGGGGTCTTTGAAGTGTCCGATCTTGTCAACAGTATTCCGTAGAATCGGATTAAGGATTTAAAAATTTAAAAGATTTAAAATGTATTTAGGTATAATGACATGTTGACAGAATAACAGAAATATAAGAATACACATATGATACGTACTTAGGTGAATTTAATATTAACCTAAAACTAGGGTTGAGGAGTAAGTGCCAACCGATGGACATTGTTGGAGAACATCCTCTACTCTCCATTTTTCAATATGTCGAGACAGATGCAAGCATTACATTGGACCATTAATTAAAAAAAAAATAAACAGTAGGTCGGATCACCGACGTTTACTTTATTATGACTATTTTCTGTTTCAACTGTCATTTACTGAACTTGAGAGCAGAAAATGTCCAACATGAGGTTGTCTATTACATTGCTCACACATTGTTTGGCGTACAATGGCGCCAATTTGAAGCTAACTGCATAGTTAGCATCACATATTAACATATACACACTAGAAAGAAAAATATTTCAATGAGTCAACATAGCTAGATCATTGTTCAGTGAATCAACATAAATCAGTGCAAGCATTTCTGGAGATCGAATGAAAAAATAATTCGTTTGATTGTTCTCAAGGCTCGTGTCACTTGGGCAGTCGCATTTTCTTCCACTCTGTTCGCCGCGTACTCTCGAGACCTCTTCTCATATTTAAGTCACTGGGTGTTGGAGTTAATCATGCGTTTTCTAGTTCTTGTTGTTAATTTTACTAGTAATACATTCCGCGTTCGTTCATCTCAGTGTGCTTTCTCCGTGGTTCTTCGTCATTGCCCTAAGGTCGACCACTGTCGATATGAGGGAGCGATACTTCACCCAATCATTTCAACAGAAGAGTTCAGTGTGTGTGAGTGCAGTTATGAAGCATCTAGTTACAAGTGGCCTCGCTCCCGCGCAAACCGTCTCGCAGCTTGTTGAAGATAGGGAAAAAATTCGGTTTCTGTACCCATTGCAACATTGCAAGACTACTTGCACGTGAAACATAAATTTCATGACCGCGAGTAGGCTGGTTCTCAGTGCTTTTAAGTGAAGTAAATGAAGTCCTCGACTCTGAACTAGGATTTGTTTAAACGTTTAAGAACAATGTAGGAAACAAGTACACAAATATCTTGTCTGCAATAGTCTTAGCTTGCGCTCGATATGGTTTCACCCAACCTTACTACTATGACTGATTACATGCATGCATTTCATCTTGATAGCGAAGACTAGCCACGGAGGCTCGTGGCATCACATTATAAAATATATAAAGTTTTTATAGAGTGCACCAATCTGATCATTTGAACTAACCCGCTATGAATACATTGATGGTAACCCTGCCTGCTCACTCGTCCCTGAGAGAAAGGCAGGTCATTGTAACCGAGGGTGTGAAGTAGCAGAGTTTGTTTGAGTGTCATTTGACGACTAGTCTGGAGATTACTTTAGGGTATGTTCCCTATTGCGTTTAGTGTCATTTGACGACTAGTCTGAAGATTACTTTAGGGTATGTTCCCTATTACGTTGAGTGTCATTTTACCCTAGCTGGTTTGAGCACGGCTAGACTAAAGCTTTGGAGTAAATTCAAGGGCGTTTGCCATGCCTGAAAACGTTTGCCCTAATGGAGATATCAACACTCGGAGGTAGCAGAGTATTGAGAACGATTGGGCGAACTGTTCTCGAGATATCACCTTTAAGTTGACGTTACGTGTCGTCATGAACTTTATTTCTGGACATATTTTCAGGCAAAGCAGTTTATTGCGTCACAAACCGTCAATTTAAACAGACGATATCTCAAAAACCGTTTGTCCACTCTTTCTCAAATTTTCCATGTACATTTGTAGGTTTGTTTCTACATTCTACCGTAAGTTTTTTCGTCACGACACTGGGACTTTAATGATATTTCTCCTTGTACTTGGTCTGTTATTTTACCAAAAGTTCGCCAGATCTCAATCATTCTGTCAAATGACCCCACTTCTATCACTTATTCCATCCTAATTATATTGATGTAATGGTAAATGAAACTATGAACTTCTTTATAGTGTATTTAATCTTAGAGACTAAGAAGCTGATGGCTAGTCTGGCAGGTACACATTTTCAGACACTTGATGGTGAATCAATTACGGCACATGTTTCAAGTGTGGGGTAATGATGAATAAACTTATATATGATATTTTACGTTCTATAATATTTTTTGCACATCTCTCACAACGTGTACCGGGACATGAACCCTTTCCGTGTACCGTAACATGAATCTTTTTTAACACATTTTGTGCAATGCTGCGTTTTAGCCGTACAGTGTTAGAGCGTTGATGTAACGGAGTGCTCCATTGCCGTACAGTATTAGAGCGTTAATGTATCGGAGTGCTCTAGTGCCGTACAGTATTAGAGCGTTGATGTAGCGGAGTGCTCTAGTGCCGTACAGTATTAGAGCGTTGATGTACCGGAGAGCTCTAGTGCCGTACAGTATTAGAGCGTTGATGTAGCGGAGTGCTCTAGTGCCGTACAGTATTAGAGCGTTGATGTAGTGGAGTGCTCTAGATAACCTAGTCACTCTGATCTAATCTAGATGAAGTAAATAGTTCTTGGGGTACCTTGATGGTGGGTTTATTTAGTAGCCACAACCGGGTCACATAATATTGTTGTTTCCTCTTCACGGCACGTCGTCGCCTCATAGAACAGGATTTATTGGTTCTAATGGCAACACTCGGCGCACGCTGCACTATACGACTTCCTTTAATCCATATAGTGACCATGTTTTATACATACGCAATGTGCGCATGCAGCTGCTCAGCTTGGTTCCTTATTTGCACAATAATTTGTTGAATGGTAATAAGAATATAAATAGGTCTCTATTTTTGTACAATAACGTTTATTTGTCTCCATCTGTTCAGTAGTTTTGTGTCCTAACCTCTTGAAAACGTTTTTAGTAAAATCATATTTTTTATTAGCTATATGCGGTCTATAGAATATTGAATGAAGGGCGATAAAGTTGATGTTTGTTGTTACTGTACTCGTGCATCCTAAACAGATTCAGATTATTTCTTCTGTAGTTTGTTCATTCGTGAGTTCTGCTCAACCAATGATACTTTTTTGTAGAGAGTCTTATGGCCAAAAGAAGGAAACTTATACCGCCAGATTGCGTTGCAGGCGATGAGGTCGTGACGTCACGGATTGCGTGTGACGCGCAATAACTATTTGTATCGCATAACTAAAGGACCAGTTGTGTCTTTTTCACACTCAAAGAGCCCATGAAAAGGTATAATAGTACTCGTTGAGACTCATTTGCATTCATCTTCTATTGAATAGATGAGGAAAACAAAAATTGACCTAAAATTTTTTGCTTTTTCTTTGGTCATGCTTGTATGGTCCGTAACGCTTAGTACATTCTGGTAGATGGATACAATATTGTTTCCCTGGTTTTCCACATCTATATTCAAGGTTGAACAATTGCTGTGTTTTTATCGCCTACTTTTTTTATTGATATGGAGGCTGTTGTCCTTTTGGCTTACAGATTTTGAGTCTTCAGGCCTCATTTCAATCATCAGAACTTTTCCTTTCCATAAATTCAAAATGTATTTATTCTCGGGACTGGTTCTGTGTATGTACCGCCGCATATAAAACACGTTGAATAATTTGAAGAATATTACTTCCCCTGTGGACACGTTGGTAAATAATGTTTATTTGTTGGCCATGACACTACAGAGTTGCATGCTTGCATCAATTATGAAGTAGATGTTTGATGAATGTTAGCTAACTGACCTTGCATAGTTGCTTGTCTGTTTGATAATGGCTTTCGTTTCGCAAATGTTGTACAACGCATGAATTTTTTCGTGTGCTTTGAACCTGAAAAAGTAAGATTTTGCAAACATTCGTCATATTAGTTTTGACTTGATCCGAAAAAATAAATTTTTAACTCCATTTTACATTTTGAAAACCTTTTTCTTTCTCACATAGCCAATTTTAATAGCCGTATTCTTTCCCTTATTTGACCAGATTCAGATTTTCTTTCTGAACTCTAAAGGTAAGCAACGTAAGTACTGGGATTATTAATGCCCCGAAGTACGTCAACTTGATAAGTTGTATTTTGTTGTAAATTTGCGAATTTTCCTTGCAGTATTAGATTGTGTTGTTTCATACAGTACGAAGGTAGATGATGCATGTGTCTTTTTTGCTGTAAATTTATAATAAACCTTTTTTGAAATTTCAATTTCTGATGGTTTTCCTCTCCTTCATACATCCCGCTTCAGATGGTCCCGTAGAAGCTTGCTCTTATTTAATAGCTTGTCTGCGTGTTTTTATAATTATGGCTCTGGCTTTGAAAATGGTATTGTGAGGGCATGCTCGTCCCTACTGTCATGTATTAGTTGGTATTTTACACCAGATCAAGGGAACTTATCAGAAAACCGCATAGTTCTATAATGGAGAAGCAATATTTCTGCCGTTGACATAAACAAGAAACACAGCAGGTTTCCTTAAGTCAACATTTCTTCTTTGTGGCGCTCGATCATTCATGAATAGGTTAAAAACTGTTCGCTGACACCACTTAACTCTTGTTGTTATGGAGGTTACCGTTTCAAACATTAGGTTAACTACAGTTGGCTAACACCACTTGACTCTTATTGTTATGGAGGTTAATGTCAGGGCTGTTAGAGTACTTTGATGGTTGTGCGGTGTACTGGATTGACCCTGTATACAGTTACGGATGAAAATTCGTAAGCAATTGAAATCTAAGTATACAATAGTGTCATGATTTTTTGTGACAAACGTACACCTAATGTAAATTTGATTCATCTTGCAGTTTTGTGGAGACGAATACTGTAAACAATATTCCGATCAAATTGAATTTCCGGTTAAGATTCTGATATTTGTTCCCATGGAAAAGTTTACCCAGTAACGAATCTTCCTTATCTACTGGAGAATTGTGCGTCTGAAAATTCGCATTAGGTTATGACGTCAGTCAGTATGAGTGGATAGCGGCAGCAACATTAGGTTATGACGTCAGTCAGTATGAGTGGATAGCGGCAGCAACATTAGGTTATGACATCAGTCAGTATGAGTGGATAGCGGCAGCAACATTAAGTTATGACGTCAGTCAGTACGAGTGAATAGCGGCAGCAACATTAGGTTATGACGTCAGTCAGTATGAATAGATAGCAGCATCAACATTAGGTTATGACGTCAGTCAGTATGAGTGGATAGCGGCAGCAACATTAGGTTATGACATCAGTCAGTGTGAGAGGATAGCGGCAGCAACATTAAGTTATGACGTCAGTCAGTAGGAGTGGATAGCGGCAGCAACATTGGGTTATGCAGTCAGTCGGTATGAGTGGATAGCGGCAGCAACATTAGGTTATGACATCAGTCAGTATGAGTGGATAGCGGCAGCAACATAAGGTTATGACGTCAGTCAGTATGAGTGGATAGCGGCAGCAACATTAGGTTATGACGTCAGTCAGTATGAGTGGATAGCGGCAGCAACATTAGGTTATGACGTCAGTCAGTATGAGTGGATAGCGACAGGTTCGGAACCAACTGGTTGGCGTGTTTAATTGTTCATGTGAAATGATCATCACTTAATAGCCTCTGACACGTTCTTGTCACGAATAGGGAGTAGTGGTTCTGTTTCAAATGAATGAAGTCCTCTTTAAACGTCATGCATGAAATGGAATAAAATGTCGGTTGAGTGGTCCGTCGCATTCCTTTGATGGCATGTTGAGTGCCCAGTCTCATTTATTTTACAGCACTCTCGAAGTTTAATTTTGTCCACAAAGTGGACGAGATTGCAGATAGTAGCCGGACACTGTAGTATAAACATCCTGTGCTTTAGAGTAAATATCGTAACGTATAAAGCTCGTAAAATAACTCGAGTTTCAGAGCATGTAGAGAGTTTGCCTTCCTATAAGAAATAATATTGTACTAGCTAGACCTGCGTTCGAAATCGTGATTTGCTTAGAACGACTATCATATTTAGCCTTAGAAAATAGTACCTAATTCATAATGATACGATTGTATTAACATATATAAACAAAAGTTCCACGGTAATCGAGTCTTCCTGACGTTCTTCCTTCGTTCCCTGAAGCTTCCTGACAGTGAGCAGATGGTTCCGTGAAGCTTCCTGACAGTGAGCAGATGGTTCCGTGAAGCTTCCTGACAGTGAGCAGATGGTTCCGTGAAGCTTCCTGACAGTGAGCAGATGGTTCCGTGAAGCTTCCTGACAGTGAGCAGATGGTTCCCTGAAACTTCCTGACAGTCAGCAGATGGTTTCCTGAAGCTTCATGACAGTGAGCAGATGGTTCCGTGAAGCTTCCTGACAGTGAGCAGATGGTTCCCTGAATCTTCCTGCCAGTGAGCAGATGGTTCCGTGAAGCTTCCTGACAGTGAGCAGATGGTTCCCTGAAGCTTCCTGACAGTGAGCAGATGGTTCCGTAAAGCTTCCTTACAGTGAGCAGATGGTTCCCTGAAGCTTCCTGACTGAGCAGATGATTCCGTGAAGCTTCCTGACAGTGAGCAAATGGTTCCCTGAAGCTTCCTGACAGTGAGCATATGGTTAAGGCACCGTAATGATGGTGAGCAGGCAAGGCTTATTGAACAGTGTTTAGGTATGTGGCTCTCCTGTCTGTGTAGATAGCTGTAGAAAATATATTGAAATAGTGTAAAATAAATAGCTATAGCTGGTTGTATTTTAGTGAACAAGTGTGGTTGATGGTATTCGAACTCAGCAGAGACTCTAATAGAATTATCGAAAATGTATATTAAGGATCCTCTGTTGCCTGTTACCATTGATAATATGTAATAAATTATGCGTATGGCGAGTGTTATTTTCCTCTTGAATTTACTTATTGAAATATTTTAATACAAAGTTATCGATTTGTCAACATGTGTTGGTTTGAGCGCACCCACGCTAATAACGGGGTGCGAGACTCTTAGCAGGCCTTAATGGCTCATTTATATGGCGCCTCATTAATTGAAGTTCATTAGCTTAATGGCTCAAACTCATTCGCTCATTATCGTAATAACTCAATTAGAGGGCGCATTCATTTAACGGTTCATTATGCCCATACAAACTTGAGACAGAGTATCATGCCAGAATATTTTTGGCGCACGTAGATAAAAACTGTTAAAAACTGCGAACGATTATTAAAACCGTTTTAGAGGACCGTTGTATTGAAGCTTAGTGACGTAAAAAAAAAAAAAAAAATCTGATAATTTTCGTAAAGAAAACTGTTTGTAGCCTCTCTCCCCTTTAACTTCAAGAGTTGATATTTAACAACCTAACTAAGATCCGATTACTGCATCTCCATGTTGCATTTATCTACAATATAATTGTGTTGCATACATCTACTTTTAAACAGAAAAAAAAAGTCAATGCCGCTGGACTGTTCCCGACCGCAGCTATATCTGGGTCTAGAAACTGTATCGTGAACTCCATAAGTGCCTAAACCTAGTCGGGAACTAGGCTTCCCTAAACGGATTCCGATTCTCGCCCTCTAAAACTAGAAGCATGCACTCTACCCTTGTGCCCGGCTCACACATGAAACCAGCCCTAACTCTGCACAACAGATCTTTAGCATACGAAGAGTAGATCAAGTTCTTAGGTCTAATGTGGGACCCTAAAATTTGTGGTGGATGGATGATTATTCATTTTATACTTGGGGTGGATGGATGCTTATTCATTTTATAGATCATTAACACTTTATTTTAGTATTTTATCATTTCTTCTTGCTTGGGCTCTATTATTTTTCTCTGCCCTTTTTTCATGGTGATAAATTTTGAATTTTATCATTATTATTATATGTATCGAGGTTGGTTGAGAGGAGGT
>SDVV010032263.1:0-11448 GCA_016164225.1 Gammarus roeselii
AACAAGAAACTACCAGTAACAATATCCAAAGTTGAATAAGAATCTGCACCTAACAATGGATAAAAACGGCACCATAATTGGAAAACACAGAAGACATTCTAGGAGATGCTCAATATGTGGTCACGTCCAATAATTCTTGACTATTGATGGTAGGACGGGTGCTCATGATGTTAAGAGCCTCGAGGTAAAGAAGCTCTTGCTTGGAGTTACCCCTGTGTAATACTACGACGGACTCCAGCAAAGTTCTGCTGTTCACCCTCGTCATACCGTGGACTTCCTTCAGGTGGTTTAGTACTGAGCGATGTTGTCGGAATCTGTCAGTGAGAGTCTGTTCCGTGTAACCAACGTACTTATGGGCAGAATTACATTCACCGACGTTGCACGTATACTGATAAACCACGTTGAACTCATCCTCTCGCTTGTGAGTATTGTTCCTTATGAGCAAGTTCCCTAAAGTTTGATTTTTATAATAAATGAATACCTTCACACGATCATTTTCTTTCACTGGAGAGATGGTCTTTCCAATTATGTTTTGGAGATGACGTTCCTCAATTTTGTAATTAGAACTCATTTGTGGATGAAAGAAACTTTTTATTTGGATACCCCCTTCCTGCAGCGGTGGATGGTTTTCCATTCTCCGCTGAAGAAAACTATTAACTTCATTATCTTTAGCGGCCATGGGGAAGTTATTATTGGTAAGAAGTTGTTTAATCCGGGACACTTCTTACCAAGAATAACTTCCCCATGGCTGTTATTGATAATGAAGTTAATAGATAATGAAGTTAATTTTATCCAAGTCATACACACGGAGAGTTCCCGAAACGTTTTGCTGTTAACTGTAGGGGGGCAAAAATCCATCTTGACAACAAAGTCAAGAGTATGGGAGTGTGACTTGATCACAATATGACCATTGGACATCATGTTGATGAGCTCTTCTCCAAACTGAATGATCGTCTCATGCTTCTTAGTCCAACGAAGAAACAACTCGACTTCAAGTCCAGACTTTTCGTGATCAATGCTCTGATTTTTTCACATTTAAACTACTGTCCTACCATATGGGGTAAGTGCAGGAAAACATTGCTCACAGACATTCAACGCAGCATAAACTTCACTGCAAAAGTAGCTCACGATGGAAACTTTAGAAAGAGCGATCACGTGACACCAATTCTGTAGAAACTTGTGAGGCTGAACATCCGGGAATGACTAGAACTGAGCAAAGTAATAAGAGTTTTTAAAGTTCAGAACAAGCTCTCCAGTTCAAACGGTGTTGTGTTGACAGCTCGAAAAGCGACTCATCAACGATCAACACGGAATGAAAATAATATTCACACAGAGTTCAGAAGAACAGAGATTAGGGCTAAAGCTTTCACTATTTCAGGTCCAAAGAGCGTCAACAAGCCAACTGCTGACTTTCAAAATCACGCAACCGTATCTTCTTTCAAGTAGAAATGTACCACTCTATTGCTTGCCCACAGACAGGGGAAGGCAGAATTAAACATTCGATGACGAAACTGGTAACGTACAATCATGTTTCTCTGCTCGCTCAGGGCATCAACACTAACACCCTGTAAACAAAACACGAACATAACCTCACATACTATGTTTATCTGATTTCTCTTTCTATTTGTCTGTGAACAAATGGAAGCTGCCAATTCAAACACGGCTGCACTGTTGCAGAATCCTGCAATTTCACCTCAGCGTGCTCTGTCCCTATTGACTTCGCATTGTCCTGACCCTAAAACAAATTATCTGTGCCTTCGAGGATTTTTTTTTTATACGTGATGTAGATATATATGTCTCTTCGTTCATAAGGTGTGTACTCTGTTATCGTTATGCGAAAATACCAAACTGGTTTGTGTATGAATGCATATTTTTACTTATTTCTTTACTATGCCAGTGGTTCTCAAACTCTCGTAGTTTACTATGCCAGTGGTTCTCCAACTCGCATAGACCCGCCCATACCGTCGTACTCTTTGCTATTCAATTAATTAGGCTGCGGGACTGAATAAAGAATTCATACTAATTACTAGGCAAAAGAGATCAATATCAAATAGAAACACCTTATTTCATCAGGATATACGGTATTTCTTGTTGTGTACCTCAAACCACCATGATATCTCTTCTGTCGTGACACGTCTAAGAGAGCTTATTGATTAACGAGAATAACACACCGCTCGTACACGAGGAAACTTTGTTACTTTGTATATTATAACAATGATATTTTCTCTGTTATATGTTTTACTCTGTCAGTGACTCTCTGTCTCACATAGACCCACTCATACCGTCGCTTTCTTTGCTACCCAATGGATTAGGCGTATTGCTGAATTAGCAATTCTCACTCCAACTGTTATATAAAAGATCCCAACGTCAGACCGCAATACATTATGGCAACAGGATACAATGAATATTTATAGTGTACATTAAAACCTAACCCTGTTTTAATGTATATGTTCAGCTAGGAAAGTGAAATGCCTCCTCACCACCCCAGTTACTCAGTTACAGGTTCTTAGCATGTTCATTTTACCTACTTTCGTTTTTTTTATGTATAAATTGATTGTTAATATACCATCTGTGTATGAATAAACTTTTTTACTATTTATTAATTTTTATTCATTACTATGTGCTAAATGACTAACATACAGCCTTCGAGCCGACGGCCTACAAGTGTGCATCAAAAGCCCGAGGAGTTTTCTTTCGTTCCATTATGCAGCGTTTCACAGGTAACAAGTAGATATGCGTTTCTGATCCGCTGATTGAGTTCAAGAAGACTTTCTGGACTAATGCTTCTCAATAAGAAAGAGTCAAAGGGTTTAGAAACGCAAAAGATTAGCTTTGTACATCATTAACGATGGCTAATGAGGTACAAACCTGAGGTACAAATTGACGACATAATGTCGTTATTTTTCTGAAAAAGGAAGCTGGTGCATGAACAATTAAAAATATTTGTAATATCCGTTTCATCAAAGTGTCCTTCTAGATTTATAGTTGCAATTTTTTACACCCTCTTGCAAAAAAAATCTTACAGCCTTGCTCTTAGTGTTCGCCCTCTATGTGCTAATGATCAACTCACAACATGTATGTATTCAAAATCATCCGCTGCCTTACTAATGACATTGGAACGTATGACAGCTATTGAGATTATTTATTTATTTATTTTCCTAAAGTCAATCGGGGACTAAACAAACAAACATCTAATTGAAACAGAGCTTGAAGCGTCCACTTTAAGATCTTTCTTCAGTAACATAAATTGTAATTGGAAAATATCGAACCTTTGAAAGAACATAGCTCAGTCGGCGGGAAATTTTGTATCGATCATGAAAATGACTTTCATTTGCGTCAGAGACGAAATGTGTCGCGATGGAATGAGCGATGTATCATAACAGTGAGAAACGTACAGTGAATAGATACGTACTGACTGCAGCAGTGGGTTATCATTGTTTTGTGCAATGAGTTCTTAGCTGAAAACCTGTTCTTTACGTAATGTAGATCGTAAAAAGTTTTTGCAGAAGAAGAGTTTATCTGGAGGGCTCATTGACGTGATGAATCCGAAGTGCTTCATTGAGCACCACAGGTCAAATAAGTCCTTATTCAGTTTCCAAAAGCGACATTCATTTGATCTGGTTTTGTTCCTCGCTAGTTACGCATGCAACGAATTCATGCAAATATGTCCTTGATTCAGCTCAGAATTCAAAAAGTTCTAAGATTGTATACGAAGCAGTAATCAAAGGGAGAGGAAACAAGAGCTAGAGTTATACGAAGCCAAGGCTTGAAATCTAATTCCTTCCGGGGAAGATTGTAATTGGATGAGCGTTTCGTCACATTTCTAACGCTCAATAATGATGCTAAATTTGAATGACATTTGTTGTGAAACCAAGCACTCAAATTGTTATTCCGTCTTCATCAGAGACGTTTGTTCCGTTAAACATTTGCAACACCACTTTTCGGATTTTTATGTGGCCGATCTTTGCGATTCTCGATTTATAAGTGTCTCAAAGCTACTTCAGGGTCGATATCCATCGTGTTTTGCTGTGTGGCTTAACATAAGTCTTTCAACTCACTGGGCTAAGATTGCAATCAACGTCGAGGACGATAATGTAGAATATAATAAACGGTCGAGGATTGAAGTTTGTAGTTATTGATATGCGACATCCGTGTGGTTTCATGGAATCCTCCATTGTTTCTGCTTCTTTGATGAATAATTCAAGAAGAAAATTAAATCGTATATATGGCAACAAAGCTGGGAAGCAATGCAGTTAGATCACTTTAGCAGGAACAAATTTGTTAAAGTGATCCTCTGAGATTTTAACGAATGTATCTTTACATGATAATTCCCTTTAACATGCAGTGTGTTTTGTTTTAGTGATTTTAATTCAAGATGGTGTAGCTTGTTGATGAGTATTCATGTTTGAATCAAATTAGATAGAGGGGATCCTTCTATCATGTTTGGAAATGTGTTCGACATAGCCTGTTGTAGTCTTGTTGGCCAAAAATATGACGGGTTTTGGACGCTTACAAATGTTGGGAAATCGCAATTTTCAATTAGTTGTTAATTACAGTTTTAGTTTATGACAGTACTTAGATAAACTAATTATTCAAATGTTCATCCATTTGCTCGTGTTGAATTTTTGTTACAGAGAGGAGAAACTTCGCTGTTTGCAACTCAAATTTTGAATCTGTCACAGATATTAAAAAGTAACAGTTGCTTCGACTGACGCTACGGTCCTCGTCAGGTAGTTATTATTTCCTGCAATAAACATTTTATAAAATCTTCTGTCACCCTCCGACTTCGTCAGACTTTGCTCTGCTCTCCCTGTGGTTCGTGTGTGTCTTGATTTTTCTCTTGTTTTCAGTCTTTTTCGCTATGACTCATTTATTTTGGTCTCCTAGGTATATTGATTCCTATATTCACACATATGTTTTACTGCCTGACGAGGACCGAAGTATCGGTCGATATGTAACGTTTTTGAAATAAAATTTGCTCATCAATTATTTTTAGTTCGTGACAGCTTGTTCATATTACATCGCAGACGTTTATCTTGGAGGTTCAAATAAATCAGTAATTAGCTCATCTCTCTGTTGAGTCTTGAAATGTGGAAGTTTTCAATTGCGAAGTTGTGTTCTCTTCATTAATCTGTGACCTCCTATACAATGCTCGAAGACATGTTGGGTTTTTCTAATGTTCCTTTTTGTTAAAAGGGAACATTCATAATCTCCCCCTCATTTGATGGATTTGTTCTGATATTATAAAAATCCGTTTCTTGCTTACGACGTCGGAATATACATCATCTCAAATATATATTAAGGCATGAGAGTTCATGTTAGGGTTCAGCCCTACGACAGCATATCTGATCGCAAGCCTCTACCTGGCAACAGTTTCGATTTTGGTGCGAGCTGTTTGAGAGCAAGTGTCATTGAATGAAGTTTGCCAACAATATGGTGCACGTGAAGATAACCAACTGTCACATTGACAAGGTTGACATTACATTTTCATGACCAGTGTGCCGATCATGAGTGTGCCGATCCTCGGAGCCCGGTCGAGTGTGATGATCAGAAACTAAGATGCTGTATACAACTTTGGATCTGCACTGCGAGATCCAATGCAGCCATATCTTCAACTACACTGAACATTTTCATAAAATTGTCCATATCAAAATAACGAAAGGGAGTGTGAAATCTGTCATTATGACACGTAACTTACAACGATCGAACAGATGCACCTGCGTGATAAAACAATGAGTTAAAAACGTCGGACAAGGAAGACACGAACACTTCGATTTACTTTTTGAATGACGTCACTTTTTCTGCAAATGTGATCATGTTTCTTCCGAATCGTCGTATGTATTATTCGATCTAGTGAAATCTTGTGCTACGGAGCTCGTTCAACAGTCGTTTAACCTTTTAATCGTCAAGTGGAACGATTTTACCCAGAATTAGCTCATTCTGTTTCGTATCCTAGATTTATCCGTCTGATGTATCTGCGCAGGTCACTATCGATCAGTCCCAGCAGGATGCACTTCACATTCTTTGGTTGAAATGGAACATTGGATTGAGGGAACTTTACAGACATAAACAACGAGAGATTGAGTTTGCTGAGTTAGATTGTACATAGAAGAGATTGAATCGTACAATGAGATATTTACTATACGTTCTTCTCCTGATACTTTTGATGGGAGAGCATTTTTGAGCACAGGATATAGAAAAATCATATAACTTGAATATTTTCCGACATGGAATATTTTCAGTTGTCTTTGTCAGCTAAGCAACTCAAATCGATGAATATTCGCGATAAATATCCGCGACTAAAATACAGATGAAACAACTACCTTTATTCATGTCAACTGCATGCGATCAACATGTTTCTGGCTCCCTCTCTCACATTCTCCACCGGATCGGTCATCGTTTCACTTCATCACATCACACGGTCCCATCATCGACTGATCGGCGAGGCAGTCCGGTGAGGCTCTGAAATGTTGCCCATGAATCTGTCATGCGCTTCTGATAGATTACAGCTAGACAACAATTACTGAGACGCTGTTAACTATCTGTTGCTTGAGGAAACAACTTTTTGAGTTGGACAGCCTTGTTTTGTTTAATTCGTTCATTATGGTATTGAGTAGTTTATAATTCCTCAAATGGGCCATCAACAATACAAGTTTGATGGATACTTCATGGATATTTAATTCTCAAGGCACAAGTTCTCCCAAACTGATTAGAGCATATCAAACAACTTCAACGGTAACTCTACTGAAACATTCCTGAGTCAACCAGTCCGAAATTAATTAGATGCTTGAACCAATCCCCATCTAGCGGACAAAGTGTTCTTTCTCGTCTTGCGTAGTGTTTCTTTCATTTTAGTTGAGCTAGGAGACAAATGGCCGACAGAGTGACGTAGGAAGAAGTTCATGAAATATTCGGTTAAGGAGCTTTAATAATCAAGCTCTTTAGTTTTTTAGCTGGTTTTACTAATATGATGCTTCATCATCGATAGGATAGTGGGAAATATAATATATTTCGGTACATGTTTCTATTATTCTCTATTGGGAAATTAAATTTATTTACTAGTTCTAGGGCAAATCTATAAATTTTAAAAATAAAATTAGTATTCATATTTCATTGCAGTTGTATATTAAATAAATGCTAACTGCTATTTAAAAATTGGGTATGGATCCAAATGTATGATTTATATAAATGTTCATCGGAAAATCTCGGTTGAAGTTAATGATTAGGCTAATAGTATGGCACGCCACCATACGTCACTAGACGGCTGACGTCAAGTGCAGCACCCCTCTGTACGACAACCGTTCATGTGGAGTCGCCAGAATGAAGTATTTTTTTAATGATGAGGAAAACTGGCGATTTCGACTGTTGCTTTATGATGAACTGAAGTCAAGTGGGAGCCGTAGATTCTAAGCCACCGCAAATACAAAATTCGTATGAAAGTCTCGATTCAATGACTAATAGCGACAACACTGTCTGACAGCGGAAAAAAAATGTAAATGCAAAGTTAAAATCTGGGCAAAATTACACAATGCAAGAAAACGATTTGTATCATTTTGGGTTAGTCAGTAAATTTTTTGAAATATTTGAGAGCGTAAGTCTCCTCTTCACACCTTGCGACTGTAACGAAAAATATCAACTAAACCCTAACAATCAGAGGAATTATTTTGAAAAAATTACATTCCATGATGTATAATGTTTATTGAGAAAAGATAGAGCCATAATATAGTTATATATAAGATCTTCAAGCGCTTATTTTGATTATGGATATACCTTTTCCTCTGAGCTGGATTATGCATTTGTCATCATTTATTTCACTGAAAGCTGGATGACGCACTCAACTAACTCTCTATATATCTTCGAAAATTACTTATCCTCTCAGTCATTGACAAACAACGATCCACGTAATGGAGGAGGGCCTGTTCATGCTCGCGGTTGTTTTAAAATTCAGAAACTCTCGCTTATTTGTGTGACCCTACCTGTTCATTGCATTGATGGCTTTTACAGACGCTGTTCAATATTTTATTGTGCAAATTAATTATATAAACATGAACGAGATCATATATTTTGTATAATCGGTTTCATTGTCAGTTCCAACAGTGATGCCGAAACTGTATTTTTTTAATGTTTGAATGATTAACCGTTTTTCTATTCATTACTAAACCTACTATAATATTTTAGACTTCGGCTGCTGTTATACTTATTAACAACATATAAAATATTCACAACGTTTCCCTATCAGTCCCTCTCTGGAATGATATTGACAGTGTCTTCTAAAACTCGCCTGTACAAAAAGTGAAAACGTCTGATACATTGCTTGTTGACAATCCTGACAATAAATCAGAAAACGATCTATACATTAACTCTAAATCGCTGAAAGCACTGCAACTTAACATAAGTAAACAAACTTTCCCAAACATTGTAGATAATAATATTCCTGAAGATGCTATCAAAGACCTCTCCGATTTACTGAACTCAACTTACAATAATTGTTCTCCAATTGAAAAAAAACTTTGTCCCACCAAGTGGGCATCTGATTTTTTTTTAATAGTAGAAAAATATACTAATCAATTAGGATCAAGTAGGACTATCGAAAAGCAATGCTTCTCAAATAAATTCTGACACTGTAAAAATAACACTAACGCAACCAGTAATCGAGATAATTAAGTTATCCTTCTACCAGGCTACGAAAAAATATTCAGACTATTGTGCCAACGACACTAGATGCGAAAGGTATGCTGTTATTGCATACGTTTTTAACAACTTTTTAGATATTAATGGAAAGACAGTTGCTGAATCTGGCCACACTAGCCCTTCTGTTACATTACAGTAAGTGATTACCATTATCAACTAAGGAAGAGATGACTGACTTATACTCGATTCCTATTAATGTTATTAAAAATGTATGTAATAGTGGGTCTCCTTCTTAAGCATCATTTATAAAAATATCATTCGATCTGGCGAATTTTTCCATCCCTAAAATGGCGGGTGTGCTATCCATTTCCAAAACTTGTGAACACATAATATTTATAATTTGAGAGGAATTTCGATATATCCAGTGTTCGGTAGGATATTAAAAAAATAACATTCCGCCAGCTATATTATTTTTTAGAGAAACGTGACTATAGTTATCGAGGTCAATATGGATCTCAGAGTAAAAAAATCGATAGAGCAAGCATTATAGAGTGGATGAATTTGTTGAATCATGATATATATTTCGACACAATTCATATTTTCATCGTTTTTCCAGGTATTTATTGTCCGCTAACCTCTGGGGCGCCGTAACATAGTGGTTTGAGTATCCGAATGCAGTGCCAGCCTCTGGTGCTTTATGTCGCGGATTCGAGCCTCGGCATAGACACGGCGTTCTTGTGGCTGACAGATAGGGCGCCTTCCCCCTATGTGTCAGTTTAACTTAGCCAAACTCCTAAGTAAGGGGAAATGGCTGAATATCTAAACATACATACATACGCTTATATCGAGTACGTGGATTGTCGTTTGATTGGTTTTGATCATACATTTTCAATAGACAATAACACACTGCAATAAATGACTTGTAAAAATCTTCTCAATTATAGTCACGGCATGCTTCAAGGTTCAATGCTATGTCTTATTCGATTTTGAAACTCTGCAGTTGATCTTCCAAATTCCTCCTATCATTCATACACAGATACAGACCTTGACATATCAATATAAATAAACAACAAACTAGTGTCTGTAAAGAGTTAGCTCGACACAAATAAAATTGGCATGAATGTTCACCAAACATAGTTTATAACTTTTTAATACAAAGTGACTTTGCCTTTCCTTGCCAGAATGGGAAACGCGAATGCTAGTGACTTGGATTACATTAAAATCGTTGGCATGCATCTCGGTCGTCACCATTCAATCAAATATCGATTTGATTATATTTCGCTCATATATATAGGAAGCAAGTTGATTGGTATTCTGTAAGTCCTATAAAAAATCGTCAGAAGTTCTCGAATACGAATTTTTCACTTCTTTAACCTATAAATCTACCATGGAATTGAGACTTGGTATGAAGCTACAAGATGTTAACTGATAAATTTTAGTGATGCAAAATAGAGTTTGCAGAGCCCTAAACAACAATTCTGTTACAGGCCACGCTATTATTTATTTCCGATCGATGAATATTCGCAAAGATAAGGAACGTTATCAATTTCACATGCTAGTCTAAATGTATAAAGCAAATCATTGGACCATGATAGCCATCTCCAGGAACATTTACAGATATAAAAGTGTATGTAATAATGGATGTATATTCATATAGCTGCTTCCTCCTGTACGCAAGAGGAAATGATTGTATGTAAATATATACACTAATGCTCACAATATCATAACTGTCTATAGCTAATTCATATTATATTAATTACGTATGATATTAATTTTGTATCACCTTTTCTTCAAAAGTTTAGTGGTTTTCGCTGAACGATTTATTTATACTGTTCTATGCCCGTCACTGGTAGGATAGGTTGAGGTCTAGTTATTGAAGTTACCCATAAAACGGTTTACTTCTCCGTGCCCACTTATTCTTTATATGTAGAAACTTTTTTCGTGTATGTGCATTTGTAACGTAAAGATTGCAAGTACTGCAAATGAAGACTTTGAGCGTCACAGCACGAAGCGAAGGCAGTGCAAATTCCCGAAGAGCGTCCCGGAAAAATTTGTTTTGAAGACAGTAATAAGAGATTGCATTCTTTTTGAAAGACAAGCCGACGCTCTATGATCTAATGAAGTCAAGTTTGAGCTGGAAATACCCGGACATCTCATGTAACATAACTTTGACAAACGTCTCTCCAACGAGTAATAGTCACGGTGCCTTCCAGACTGTGGAATGCGAAACTTTTTTGGCAACCGTGGTGATCATAGTGGGGTAGTTGGATACCATGGGTAGTCGATACCTAATTAATATACGTAAGCTGGCCTAGCGTGTTAAAACTACGTACCCCAGAATAGTACGCCGGTTTGACTCACGGGTTCGCAACACGTACTTTTACCCCGCGGGTTAGGAACACGTGTCCCTAAATTAGGTTAGGTTGGGTAGGAAGGTTCCAACAATATGCTTGTAACGTAGCCAGCAAATATTCGCAGCTGCACGCAACATATTACGTAACATGTCGGCATGGAGCCACTACCCTACGGTAGCAAACAACACCAGGGTGGGTGGACACTACAGCATACATTTGGATTTCGTAACATACTCCGTTAGACGAAGAGAGTTACGGTGAGCTTTCCAACTTAAGGTGACGACTCATCCCCTCCAATAATAAGTGGAAACGACGTATCGTCTAATAATAAAATGAGGCATGCTGTCTAATAATGAACATAAACGACTTACTGACTTAAAATGATGATAGGCATCCTCTACAATAAAGGATCAGGAGACGACAGCCTCCCCAATAAATACGATAAACGAAAACACCATGATAA
>SDVV010032264.1:0-11448 GCA_016164225.1 Gammarus roeselii
ATATAATAGCTAGATTAACCAAACGACATAAACACTGACGAAAAAGCGAGCTTTGCTGGGTTTTATCGTTCTGTTCTTCAACTTTTCTACAAGTCTGGCTCAGAGTCATATCCATAAAGATTACAGAAAACTTATCTAAGGAAGAATAAAGGATAACTCGAATATTTCTCACTTGACAGTGGTAGACACTGATAATTTTCTCAAAGTAAACCGTTCACCCTTTACCAAAGTACATAAGGGTAAAGATGGCACATGGACCAGTAAGAAGAGAGAACTGATTGGCCGTGTTTGGTTTTCGAGGAGTGGTGTAGAAGCTATAGGATGTGCTGGTGTTGAGAGGGAAGGGTGATTGAATGACTGACAAATCTATTCGTGGAAGGAGAGCATGCAAGAAAATAGGAGGAGGTAGAGAAGTCGCGAAGATAAGTTAATTGAATGTGGCAAGAAGAGAAAAATTGGTCTAGCATTTTTTGAATGTGTTCAGATATGCGGTGTTGAGAGGTCTGAAAATGTGTGTGGTGTGCGTCGTGTATCCGGGTGAAGAAGGAAAGGCTACGAGTGGTTTTGAATTGGCTACAACGCAGTAGAGGCGAGACTTTAAGGAGTGGTTGCAATCACGGTTGGTGGTGGCCCACAATAGGTATAGAAGGAGGAGAAAAAAGATGATGAGTGTGATAAGGAAGGGTGTTCTGAAAGAAAGAAAGTGGAACTAAGGGGGTGCGAAGAAGGAGAAAGTGGGGAAAGATGTAGCCGGCAGGATGGTTACGGAGAGTTGCGCTGTAGGGAAGAGGTGAACTGAATTCATTGAGAAATTGTGGAATGTTGAGAATGACAGAGAGGCTGACATAGATTTTGTGTGTGGTGATGCACGGATGCCAGTTTTGCAGGCAAGAAATACTTCCGATGAGGTGCAGGAGGAGCAATAAGGGATGTAAGCAAGGAAAGCTCTTAGTTTGGACGCCGTTGTGACTGAGTGCCTTGAAAAGGGTGAATTATCGGTGATCGAATGGTTGATGAGGCTGCTCAAAGTGCTCTAAGTTGGGTGTGGCACCGTTTAATTAGCGCAGTGTTTGCATTGTCCCATTGTATCATGATAAAGTAGATAAACTGGAACAACAACTCATGAGACATAAGTTTACTTTGTGTATTAGGTAGGTTGGACGGGAGGGTACTGATTAAGAGGCTTTTATATTGTACAGATGGTGCGATCTGCTAGGAAAACCGTTACTAAAAGCGCGTAGAAGGTGTGAACATAAAACATTATCAGAGGAACAGATAAATGAGGAGTACCTTGCAAAGTGTTAGGGTCCGCACAGGGCCTTGTCAGGCTGGATTAGATTAGATTTGAGTAGATTAGAGTAAGGAAAACAAACGAACACGAGTGCTCATGTCGAGTGTTTCCTTTGAAATAAGTGAAAGAAGAGTGGGGTATAGTCAACGAGGCTTTAGAAATTCACGCCCACAAACAGAAAAATGAAGGTTTTAAGGACAGAAAGAAGAAGGACCACTACTACTCGCACCACTACCTACTACACCCACACCACTACTACCCGGGGCAGCTCAGCCTCGGAGAAGAAGGGTCGAGTGTCAGGGCGACAGTTCAGGATCGGGACGAACAAGAAGCTAAGAGAAGAATTCAGGTTCCAGGCGGTCGCATCTCAGACGGTCGAATAGAGAGCAGAGACGCTTGCCCCAGAGGTTGGGTCAGACCGACTCAAACTAGGTATTGAGTCTACTTCTTAAGGAGCATATGGAAATTAAATTTCGACAAGTGTGTGCACATTTAAGAGAGCAGCACACCTAGTTGCCCGTGTAGTGGTCCTCCATCATGTGCTAAGAAGATTGGGTATTCTGTACGCAAGCGGTTTCATGAAGGCTGTCGCACTTCAAGGTGAGACGTCGGAGTGACATCTCCTAGGGATAGACCTGCCTCTAGTTGATCTAGAGTCTAGGTCGGAATTTTCAAAAATGTCATGAAATTTTGATAAGTGCAAAAGTAGAAGAGCGGCACGCCCAGTTTCCTGAGAGTGGTTCTCCCTGGTGTCCAGTAGATTAAGTCTCTGAACACGTGTGGTTGGTCCTACATGAGCATTTCATGTAAGATGTCAGAAAGACACCTCCTGAAAAAAAGTTGCTCATGGCAACTCCTGAGTTTAGTCGGATGATACATATTTTTAAATTTGTTGAATAGATATCGCAGAACTTAAGTCAAAATAGATCCGTATTTACATTTTGAATTTAGGCAATAGTCAAGGGTAACACAATGTTTTAAATTTTGATAAGCATCTAGCGTAGAATTTAATCCGAAACAGAGCCAACGATTTTTAAATTTTGATTTTTTTTCTGACACTGCTGCACCAGGTCCCACCCGAATCTGTGCTACAGAAGAGGAGGCGGTTAGTTATCCACATTGTACAGGGGAATACATTTCAAGGCGAGATGTCTGAGGGGCATCTCCAGGGATTAGTTTGCACTGGGTGCTATATATAAATTCAATATGCTTCCCGTGAGATGCCAGAAGGACATCTCCAGGAATATTTCATATTTCACGTGACATGCCAGAAGGACATCTAACAAATATTATTTCACTAGGTAACCGGTGCGTGCTGCGAAGGGAAGGCAGCACGAGAAATTAGGTCTGACAGCTGTAGAGAATGGTTTAGTAGGTGATCGTCTGTCTGCGCCATGCTGCAACAGGGTCACTTCTGGATCTGTACTACAGGAGAGAAAAAAGACGGTTGGTTCATTCTGAATGTACAGATGGGTCAATTTAAAGGTGAGATGTTGCATTCAAAGAGCTTTTTTATCATTTTAAGATGAGATGCTAGAAGGACAACTCTAAGATCTATATATATTTCAACTGAGGTGCCTGAGGGGCTTTATACATTTCAAGTGAGATGCCAGAGGGACTTCTCCTAGAGATGTAGCTGGCGCTGGTATTACAATTTGGTATTACAAAGAGAAGAAGACTAAAAACGAGAAAGAAGCATCGTGTCGACAGTGTCCTTCCATAGGAAGGTACTCACTGATTGAACAGATGGATGTTTTCTTTTTAATCCCCATTTCTCTACTCTCTTTTCTCTCCCGACAGGGAGAGTTGAAAGTATATGAAATACCATTGCGTCTCTCCGTCGGAGGATACTCATTGCCTAACAATGGATGATATCTGTCTAATCTACGTCGTACCGTAAAATTGAGCAAGCTCTCCTCATAGTACGTTTTTGATTTTTGCAAATCATGTGGTAGGGGGGGGGGGGAGCCGTCGTTACGGCTCATCGGTAAGCGTCGCTGGGTCGCCGGCCGACTCCACCTGCACAGTTTGTCGATTCTACGTCGTATCTTAGAGTTGAGCAGCGCTCTCCTCCTGGTGCGGTTTGACTTTCGCATAACATGCTGTGAGGGGGTGACATGTCGATGCGGCTTTTCAGCAAGCGTCGCTGAGTCGCTACAGACTTCACCCGCTCTGATTCGTAATTGTTACCCATCTTTCCCCATTTTTCTCCAATGTTTTCTCTCCCGCACGGAGGGTAGAAAATGAAAAAAAATACCATTGAGTCGGCAAGGTCTCTCCATAGGAAAATACTAATTGCCGCAACAATAGATGATATCTGGCTGATCTACGTCGTACGGTAGAGTTGAGCAAACCTCTGGTCCTGGTGCGGTTTCAATTTTCGAATATCATGGGGTGTGAAGGTGAGTCGCCGGCAGACTTCACCCTCACTAGTACGCCATTTTGACTATCTCACCCCATTTTTCTCCTTTCTTTCCTCTCCCACAGGGAGGGTAGAAAAATAAAAAGGAAAATGCCATTGTGTCGGCAAGATTTCTCCATAGGAAGAAATTCATTGCCCTCAGCAATGTATCATACCCGTTGAATCTAGACCGTATCACAAAGTTGATCAGGAGCTCTCCTCTTGGTGCGGGTCCGATTTTTGTATATCATGGGGTATGGTGGTGAATGCTGGCACCGTACCACATAAGAATAATATAAATAATGAGTAACAATAAATGGTATCCCTCCAAGTCTCTATCACCGCATCGAGTTCAGCAAGCCCTCCTATAAGGTGGTGTCAATTTTCCGGATACCATAGTTCTTGCATCTGCTTGTCCCGCTAGGACAGCAGACGCGTCGTAGGCCAGCGGGATGGATGAATGCGAGTACCGTTACGGGCTCGCTTCCAGTACCGGTGGCCCTGGCGCGGGCTTAGAGGTGAATACGAGTCGCCGTAACACCTTTCACCCGGTGTATTCCTAGAATGATCCTTCTCGATATATTTTCAGTCTCTGTATTTGCAATGCAGTAATATCAGTACCTGTAATTGCAATGTTAATGGAAGAAAGCGTTCCGCTCCGATATGGAGTTTTTCAGTCGCTTGAGTTGGTCAGCAGTAGCAAACATTACATTGTGACTGATAATGTAATTATGAGTAATAATTAACAACTGCTACTAGATGGAGCAGTCTGCCAAGTCGGGCATTTCCTACATCATTCAAGTGTAAGCCGTCTCTTAGGAACAGATCGGACCTTTCCCGAAAGTCATCAAACAAGTTGATAAAGGATACTCCATCGGACTTGCAAATGATCTCGAAGGCTCGATTTGTATAGGTTAACTTACTATTCAGTTCGCCATCATCATTCGTTCGCGGTAAGATGGATGTAATAGCCCCTCGAACCGTTTTTGCCTTGAGGTTAGAAATTAGCTGTCTATACATGGCTAGCAGATCTTCCGACCGTGTCCTTTCAAGATCGTTGGTGCCTACATTGCAGATGATGAGTGTCTCCCGGCTGGGCATTACAATTAACCTCTGCAAGGATACTTTTGATCTTCTCAATCGTGTCACCGGGCTTACAAATAACCCGCCTCTTTGCCTTGCACCTATGAGCAACTTGAACCGCCTGTGGCGGACGATAGAGTCACCTAGGACAAGTGTCTCAATTTTGCTGTCCAGGTCCGTGAACCTCTCAAAAGTGTTCCGCATTAGCATCACAAAGCGGGCCGGCTTACGAAGGTAAACCAGTTCTGGACCTGCTGAAATCCATCCGAATCTACGCCGCCCCGTGGAGGTTGGGTGCGGTTTCGATCCGCGAATGTCTTGGTCCGAGGTATCGGCTTAGTTCCGGTTTTCAGTCTCCGTGCAGCCGATGACCTCTTGGCCTGGCGGGAAGTAGGTATCCCGTGTTTGGGCTTAGGAGTGGAAGCGAGTTGCGAGCTCACATCCAGCACCGGTAGCCTTGATGTGGGTTTAGGGGTGGATATGCGCTGCCGTTGCAGACTCTTACCCAGAATGTCACGGTAGGAAGTCAGAGCAAGACCACCAGGACTCCCTCGCGATCGAACTGGGTCCTTTCTGTCAAGCCTCTCCCGGGATGCCTCTCCGTACAGCTGTAAAGCATAGACCACCAACTCGTTAACTTATACTAGTTTCCTCGTTTGTTCCGCCAGGCCCTTAGTAGCCTTCTCCATATCAGAACGTAAGTTTCTACTGGGGTCTGCAGCAAGACTCTCTAGATCACACTTACTAACAAGGTCCTCTTGGACCTTACGTACCTCGTCTCTCACCTCCGCTACGGACTCACAAGTCTTGCCGATCTCCTCTCTCATCTCTACATACTCACTGGCGACAGTGCGCAGCTGCTCCTCGAGGACAAAGACCTTCCCCGCAAGGATCCCGTCCTTTCCGTCGTCGTCCCTCCGCCGCAGGCCCTGGAAGGTAACCAGGACCTCCAGCTCCAGCTCACAGAACCGGCAGACGAGGTTTCCCGCGAGGTCCCTGAAGACGCTCCTGCTCATCCTGGCGAAGCAGACTGAGCAGTCCGCCAGAGTAGGAGGCATCCTCAAAAGTCGTCCGCGGGAATCTTCACTCTTCCAGCAAGCGCGCGCACTCACTTAGCATACTAGTTTCAATTTAGTTCGTTTTATTAATTAGCACACTTAGCACAGTAAATGTTCACACTTGTCACCGAAAACAATGACACGAAATAGTCTGAAACAGAAAGACACGAAATAATCTGAAACAGAAAGACACGGAATAGTCTAAACAGAAAAACAAGAAATAGTCAGTTAATAAACCGTAAGTGAACAAATGCGATTATTCTTTGATAGTATTCAAGTCGACTCTCAATACGTGTTTAGCAAATTACAGGGTCTTGGTGATTTCATCCATTATCATCAAATGGGCAGTAACGAAAGATCGCGAGCTTGATAACGTAAGGTTGCTATTTTGACAACAGAAGATCACTATCTGGCTTATAGAAGGTTGCTATTTGGATAACAACGCTATCTGGATTGCAGAGGGTCGCAATCTGGATTACGAAAGATCGCTAGCTGGATTACCGATGGTAGCTAGAAGCATTCAATGGTTCGCTAGCCGTGTTGTCGAAGGTCACTATTTGGATTACAAACGATCGCTAGCTTTATTACAGAGTGGTACTATTTGGATTACAGAAAATGACTACTGGATTGCCGAGGGTTCGCTATTTGTATAATAAAAAATCAGTACAGAGGGTTGCAATTTGGAATTCACAAGATCGCCATCTGGATTACATTGGGTCGCTGTTTGGATTACAGAGGGTCGGTCTTTGGTTAAATTTCATATTATCGATGCCTGATTACCGAAAGTCGCTAATTGGATTACAGAAGATCGCTAGCTGGATTACAGAGGGTCACTATTTAGATTACGAAAGATCAGTACTGGATTTCAGAATATCGCTTTTTGGATGATAAAAAAATCGCTAGCTAGAATACAGAGGGTCGCTATTTGGATAACAAAAGATTGCTAGCTGGAGAACAGAGGGCGCAACGCCTAATCGAATCATTATCCCTCGTGAACTATTGTAATCGAAAGGTTCCCCACACCATCACTCATTCTGCACTCACAAAAATGACGTAAGGAGGGTCAACATTGTTGTCCGAATGCAGCACGAAGATCGTGTTAACCCAAAGCGTGACCGGTATGCAGTCAATGGGAGTGGAGCCAGAGCGCCATCCTTGTGTTGCCAGGGACCAAACAATCAACACCTGCAACAAAGAGAAAAGTTTAGTAATGAGTCGTTAAGAGCTGCAACGCTCCTGTAAAAAAATCGCTGGTGAAAAAAACCGAGCATCGACAATTCTGACGTAGCACTCCCACCAATGACCGAGGAATCATTTAGTGAGTTCCAGTTCCCGCTTGACAGACCATATGTTCGCAATGTGATATTCCGCAGGCAACGCAGGCAACGCAGGCAACGCAGGCAAGGTAATTGGACTCATGGATTATGAAGTTGGCGCCGAGTCTCCGTGAAATAATTATTCGAATTTTCGTCCAAACAATTGATGGGGCTATTCCCTAAAAATTATTTTCGAATATGATGAGTCTGGGAGGCGTTTGAGAATGATTTCGAAATATCAATACTGAAATTATGCTGTTATGTTACATTGTATTGAATTCTGGAACCTTGAAACAATTTTGTGAACGAACAAATGAATGAAAAGGATTGAACTACAAATGCATATGAATACTTATCAGCTGTGACTGAAATCCCGTCGGACTGTAATACAACGGCAATTTTTTCCTATACAATAACTGCACTAGGACAAAACATTACATGAGGTGCGTATGATATAAAACGTAAAAAATAGGTATTATGCTAGACTAAAGTATGCTAGACTAAAAAGAAACACAGAAATGACCAAATTCAAGCATTGTGGCACTTTTTTTCAGTGTATTATTTACAGTGCACCTTTCAAGAAGGACCACAAAACTGCCAAGCAGTAGCACGTAACTGCCAGAAAGTAAAATGTAACTTCCTCGTATTAGCACGCAACTGCCATGAAGTATCATTCAACTACCATGCAGTACCAGCAACTGCTAAGCGGTACCACGCAACGGCCAAACAGTACGACGCAACAGTCATGAAGTACCATGTCACGGTGAAAATGTATCACGCATCTGGACTGCATTGAAGTATCACGCAACTGCCCAGAAGTACCACGCAACTGTGCTGAAATACAACGCAACTGCCATACAACACCACACAATTGCCAAGAATCAAGCCACTGCCAACAACTGCACCAAGGCGAAATGACTATGCCTCGGTCATTAACTAATATTGCATATGATATTACTATAGAGCTTTCAGCGTGATTTTTGTAGTACGGCAAGAATATATCCTGAAGCAGCATTTGAGCCAAAAAATAATTTTATAGCTGCATTGGAGGCAAGAAAATATTTTGATGCTGCATTCAATGATAGAAGAACTTCGGTCACAGCATTATACGAATAATTATTCTGTGACAGCATTTGAGGGAAGAAATGAGTGTAGCCGCATTGGAGGCAGGAAATGAGTCTGTAACCGTATTGGAGGCTAGAAATGAGTCTGTAGCCGCATTGGAGGCTAGAAATGAGTCAGTAGCCGTATTGGAGGCTAGAAATGAGTCTGTAGCCGCATTGGAGACTAGAAATGAGTCAGTAGCAGCATTGAATGAAGGAACAACGTCTATAAATGCATGCATCAGAGGCCAAAAAATTATAATTTAGATGCATCAGATGCAAGAAATGACTCCGTAACATCATTAGATGGAAGAATTGAATCTGTAACCGCATTTTGGGTACAATATGAGTCTGTAGCAGCATTAGAGGAATGAACTGAGTTTGTAGCAGCATTTGACTTAAGAAATATCCCATATAGCATTAGAAGGGTGAACAGAATTGTCACATTCATGCCAGTAGGATAGTATATCCGTTGCACTGTATCCATGCATATGTCTTCGTATGATGTCCGTCTATACACCATGGAGGGTCGGTAGCTAACTAGGCAACGACCTATACCAGTTATCAAAGCTAGCTTTGACAGAGCTATCAAATACTAAGCATGTGATGTACAAGAAGGGTCTCTTCGCTCCGGTAGAATATCACGGAATTATAATTTCCACGAAGTGGACCTAAACCAGTTGAAAAAAACATCTTAACCCTAATTGCCTGGATGTTTTGCCGCAGTGAGTTAAGTGGCAAGTGGTAAAAACGAGGACGTTTGCTGTAAATAACTCGGATTATGCCAACTTCGAACCTGGCCTGGATGGCTCGGGAGACGACGTGGGTTCAAACGTACACGTATGTGCACGTGATGTGTACGTGAGCTATTGTACGTGTCAGCAGCAAGAGGAGACGGTCCTGGAAGGCCCGCCAGGATTGTACAGAGACCTGAACCAGCAAGATCTGACTCCCGTGAACTTGCTCCCACTCTCACCAATATCCCAACTTGTTCCTAATCTCTGATAGTCTTGCGTAAATATAAATCCCATTCAAATTAGGTCGTGTTTCTTAAAAATTCTCCGTCTACAAATCTCAAAATACTATATGAATCTCATTGCTTCATTAGAGGCAAGAAATAAGTATGTTACAGCGTTGGATGAATGAACGGTCTCTCGTAGCATTGAAGGCATGAAATGAGTCTGTGGCAGCATTAGAGAAAATAATAGAGTCTGAAGCAGCATTAGAGCCAAAAAGTGATATTGTAGCATCATTAAAGAGAAAAAATATCTTACATAGCATCATGTGATGCAAGACACGTGTTTGTAGCCGCATTAAATGGAAGAAAAAGGTCAGTCGCAGTGTTATCCCAGACTACAGCCGAGGGTGGACCGGCACCGTCAGCTCCTCTGATTTATTGTTGTATTTGAAGGATAATGAATGATCTGACTTCAAATTCTCTCCAAATTCTTACTGAATACGACATGAGTATTAACAAGTAAGTTCCAATGGATCCAAGCACGTAGGTCAACAGTAGGATAACTATCAGGCTGGTTATGTCAGTTACATAAACATGCAAACTCAGATCTTTTTGTGAGTAGAATTAATTTATTATAATATTTACTGGATAATAGTTTAAAGACTCCTGAACGCGTGCTCAGCTCATTGAATGAACAAATTGTGTGTAGCTTCAACAGCAAAGTGTAAAATATGTTTTCCAACTGCAACTAATGGATTTCAGATCACTACGAACTCAGTTTGCCTGATTTGGTGCAACACGAAAACACGGATTGCCTTTTAAGTGAGAACTTTGTTAATCTCACATTTCCCTGTTAAACAATTTATACACATGGAAAGGGTCTCTTCATGACCACTAGCATTCTTTCTTATGCAACCTGCATATTAGGACCTGAGTTTCAGCATAAAAACTGCACCTCTCTTTGAACGTCGCTCATGACTTGGTATGACTTAGAAGACGAATCACATTGTCTTACTGTAGGGTCCCATGTTGATAGACTAGATGCAGTTTTAAATACGCATTCTTATACTACCTGCTTGTGTGTAAATAATACATTATTTCACGTATCGCATGTGTTGTTCCATGTATGATATTCGTTCTCTATTTGTATATTTTTATGCTGCAGATGATTGAATTGATGTGTGAAAGTCTTCTGAATCAACTTCACTTTCCTCACTGTGGGGCCTTTGCTTGCTTTGGAGGCCATTAATTGCTCACTGTGGGGCCTTTGCTTGCTTTGTAGGCCATTAATTGCTCACTGTGGGGCCAGCGCTTGCTTCAGAGGCAATAAATTGCTTACTCTTTGACCAGTGCTTGCTTTGGAGGTCATTAATTGCTCACTGTGGGGCCATTGCTTGCTTTGGAGGCTATTAATTGCTCACTTTGGGGCCAGTGCTTGCTTTGGAGGTTATTAATTGCTCACTGTGGAGAATTTGCTTGCTTTAGAGGCAACTAATTGCTCACTGTGGGTCCTATGCTTGCTTTGGATGCCATTAATTGCTCACTGTGGGGGCCAACGCTTGCTTTGGAGGCCAATATTTGCACACTGTCGGTCCAGTGCTTGCTTTGGAGTCCATTAATTGCTCACTGTGGGGCCGGTGATTGCTTCGGAGGTCATTAATTGCTCACTGTGGGGTCAGTGCTTGCTTTGGAGGTCATTAATTGTTCACTGTGGGGCCAGCGCTTGCTTCGGAGGCCATTAATTGCTCACTGTGGGGCCAGTGCTTGCTTCGGAGGCCATTAAGTGCTCACTGAAGGGCCAGTGCTTGCTTTGGGGGCCATTAATTGCTCACTGTGTGGCCGGTGCTTGCTTTGGAGGCCATTAATTGCTCACTGTGGGGCCAGTGCTTGCTTCGGAGGCCATTAATTGCTCACTGTATGTCCATATCTCACTGTAGGCCATATCTCAACGAGGAAGCGCCATATTTCCTAGGACCAATATCTCATGACGGCCAGGCTAGTGATGGTCCTGTGTATCGTGTGATCAACTACATGCAATATTTTTTTACATATTCCAACGCCTCTTCGGTAAATAGCTACGGCGGGCTACGCGTCGTTTCAGAATTTTGTTCGATTATTACGGCTGGTTGGCTCCTTTGATCCAGAGAATTGAATGTGGCTGAAATCCGTATCCCCAACCACCGAGCATCTGCAAATATTTAACATCATATATAAATCTCTCTCTCTATCCCTCTATAT